>JAECUM010022337.1:0-24338 GCA_016617855.1 Megalonaias nervosa | reverse complement strand
GCATCAATTGGGAGCACGATTGGAGCCGACGATGCGTGTGTGGTGCCCGCCCTGGGAGATGTCACCATTAGCCAGGTGCATCTGAAGTTTAAAAAACAGCCCTTCTCAGGGCTAACCAGATCTCTAGAAAAGAGAACTTATTCAATTTGCCAATTCGTGTGAATGTAGTGTAGTGTGACTATAAACACTCACTCTTTACTGATATGTGTGTGTGTGTGTGTGTGTGTGTGTGTTTGCATGCGCGTTCGTTGGTGTGAATAGTATATGGGGGTGTGTTTTTCTTCTCTTCCTTCGTGTGTGTGTGTGTGTGTGTGTGTGTGTGTGTGTGTGTGTGTGTGTGTGTGTGTGTGTGTGTGTGCATGCGCGTTCGTTGGTGTGAATAGTATATGGGGGTGTGTTTTTCTTCTCTTCCTTCGTTGGTGTGATAGTATAGTGTGTGTTTTATGCTTGCTCGTTCGTTGGTGAGGATAGTATAGTGTGTGTTTTATGCTTGCTCGTTCGTTGGGTGTGTGTTTTATGCTTGCTCGTTCGTTGGTGAGGATAGTATATTGTGTGTTTTATGCTTGCTCGTTCGTTGGTGAGGATAGTATATAGTGTGTGTTTTATGCTTGCTCGTTCGTTGGTGAGGATAGTATAGTGTGTGTTTTATGCTTGCTCGTTCGTTGGTGAGGATAGTATAGTGTGTGTTTTATGCTTGCTCGTTCGTTGGTGAGGATAGTATATAATATGTTTTTTTCTCATCCCAATTGTGTGGATGGTAGGTTTGTGTGTTTTATGCTTGCTCGTTCGTTGGTGAGGATAGTATAGTGTGTGTTTTATGCTTGCTCGTTCGTTGGTGAGGGTAGTATAGTGTGTGTTTTATGCTTGCTCGTTCGTTGGTGAGGATAGTATAGTGTGTGTTTTATGCTTGCTCGTTCGTTGGTGAGGATAGTATAGTGTGTGTTTTATGCTTGCTCGTTCGTTGGTGAGGATAGTATATAATATGTTTTTTTCTCATCCCGATTGTGTGGATGGTATGTTTGTGTGTTTTATGCTAGCTCGTTCGTTGGTGAGGATAGTATAGTGTGTGTTTTATGCTTGCTCGTTCGTTGGTGAGGATAGTATATAATATGTTTTTTTCTCATCCCGATTGTGTGGATGGTATGTTTGTGTGTTTTATGCTTGCTCGTTCGTTGGTGAGGATAGTATATAATATGTTTTTTTCTCATCCCGATTGTGTGGATGGTATGTTTGTGTGTTTTATGCTAGCTCGTTCGTTGGTGAGGATAGTATAGTGTGTGTTTTATGCTTGCTCGTTCGTTGGTGAGGATAGTATATAATATGTTTTTTTCTCATCCCGATTGTGTGGATGGTATGTTTGTGTGTTTTATGCTTGCTCGTTCGTTGGTGAGGATAGTATATAATATGTGAAGTGAGTGCAAGGTATGTTTTCCTTCACGTCCGTGCTTGAAGTATATAAAAGCATAGCGTTCGTCATTCGCGCCATTCTACACAGAATAAAAAATGACTGGCAGCATAGAATTATTTAACAAGTTAACAGATGGTTGGTGGTGGATCATGGATGGAGCCTACGTGCTGGACAGACTTGACAAAGAATGGAAGTTCCCAGGTAGCCTAGACTTGGTGAACAGTTTGAAAGCAGCAAGTTATCATTTGCAAATGATAACAATAGAAGAAGCGGATAAGTTGAGAGGAATCATCAATCCTAAATACTTCAGAGTGGGAACCTTAAAGCAGGTTCTGGATACTGTGATCCAAGTGAAATGTTTTTTTGGAAGACATCTTCCATTTAATGGAGTGGCCTTTTGTCAAAAAAGGCTTAGATAATATCAAGAAAGGCGAAGACCTAATGAGAAAAGTACTGGAAGAAGAAGTAAAGAAGATCAAGGAAACGTGGAAGAAAGAAAGAAAGGACAAAGAAAACCAAAAAAGAAAGAAGAGTTTGAGAAATTGAACAACAATTGGATGAAAGTGCAAGACAAATTCAGAGCTCTCGGACATCCTGACTGGATGCCCGAAGAAGAAAAGAAAAAGAAGAAAGGAATTTTTGCCAAAGTGAGAACATGGTGGAAGAAGTGGAGCCAATAGAAGAAGAAGACAAAGGCCCTTTTCAGGGCCACTTCCAATACCTCGAAAAGATCTTAATTTTCATTTGGTCTCCCCCTAAACGAATATATATATATATATATATATAAAACCCTTCCTCTACTAAAAAAAGAAACATGTCACCTGTCGCTTATCGCTCTACAAACCCCCAGTCTCCTAGTCACCGCTCTACAAAAATTTCCATTGACGCTATACAGGCCCAGGGTGTTGACCTACTTTCTTGACGCTATACTGGCCCAGGGTGTTGACCTACTTTCTTGACGCTATACTGGCCCAGGGTGTTGACCTACTTTTTTGACGCTATACTGGCCCAGGGGGGGTCTGTAATGCTAATTCCCATTGACGCCACGGTAACCCACTATACTACTACCGAAGACTTAAAGTCATTTCATGAACTCTTTGTCAGGACTAGATCAACTTAATTTATATAATATCAGACATAAAAATAATCTAATTAAACAGTTTATAACTGCGTCTGGTTGGATTTACAAAGAAACAGGGAACATTATTGGACATTCCTCGTTCCTTCTTAAGTGCGGTATAAATATAATTAAACGAAGTTACACGAGAAGGTAATGATTTATGTGAATAACATTTATCATCGTGTCCATGAGCTGGAACTTAGTGATACTGATGCTAATTTGTGTGTTAATTAGAACTGGTGGTTGAGTGGCAACATTAGTTAGGTTCTGCATTATGACCATTCAAAGTACAAGGACTACTGTAAGAACTTCGCAACCAAACTAAAATGTAAGCTGTGGCCAAGAAATCTAGTTTGAATAAAAATATATTTTAATTCTTTACAGGATGTACAAGCGGCATAACTGATTCACCGACTACAATAATAGTTTCTGTATGCGTTGTGGTACTTGTGATTGCACTTGTAATTGCTGCAATAATCATCTTCAAGTGTTGTGTTCAGAAGAAGAAAAGGTAGGGATGCAACTTTACTATCATGGAAAAAACTTACCGCAATAATGAGTGGACGTTTTATTTTACTGCAAAGCCACTTTAAACATTTGTACTTTCATTGCGAGATCATGAAACGAGGATATATGCAGATAAATGGAAATAATATTCGTTTGCATGATCATATTGTTTTTCATTTCTAGCCTTCACAAATCGTTTCTTATTTGTTCTAATTTCAGGACGAATTTTGGTCTTTGTTTCCTTTTTGTAATATACCGATAAACTCCATTAGTCTGTTTTATTTCTCTTGAAGTTTTGTTTTGTTATTGGAAGAGTATTAACTTCATTTTCTTCAGGATTGCTGGACAATTTGACGGGAATGCAACAGTAATAATGGCTGACCACATCAAATTAGATAAGACGTTGATGTTTTGCAGTCAACAGAGCCTGCGGGAAAGTGGACGAGGGACAGAATAAGAAAAAATCTTTTATCGTAAACATATTGAAAATACCCGACGCCTGGTACTAATTCCTAAAATGCAGTTTGAAATATTTGCATGGGGTGTGATATAATACAAACAGAGACTCACGTTGAATCTTCCTCTTCAAAATGCAGTTACCAATTAAACTGATCAAGATATGCAGAGTTTCATCAATGAAAGAAGTTTGCTACAACGCGTTTGACATTTTAGCATGCACATAAATATAAAAGTGGTGTAACTACGAATGAATTCATAATGCCGGAAACTGATAAAGCTTAATAACCGAGTTTTAACATAAATAATTGTTTAATAAACGATAATGGACACAAGCATACTAGTTTCATGAAATTTGATTCTAATTATGTAATGAGGTAACATCGCAAACACCTTAATTATTTTATTACAATTTTGACATTATGACTAAACACTGTACATAAATTGCTGTTCTATAATTATCCTGACTTTTAATTTTGTTGGTTAATTATATCTAGATAAGTGTTTAACATTGCTTTTCTTTATATTTTGTGTGTATTCTATTGATTCTTCTTTTCATATATATTTCAAAACCTATGCAGATGAAATAGTTTAGTTTCACCTGTTTCTTTAATTGAAAGTTTACATTTTCGATCTTCACCTTCAGTTGTCTCTTGAAAGCAATATCGACTGAGCTAAAATGATTCGCAATCCAGACACAGAATTATAAAGACTTTAATGTTATAAAGATTCTTTTCTTTTGCTCTTCTCGATCTCTGTCTCCCTCCTTCATACCTGTCTCCCTTCTTCATACCTATCTCTGTCTCTCTCATTCATAACTATCTCTGTCTCTCTTATTCAACCCATCTCTTTCATATTCGTACCTATCTCTGTCTCTCTCATTCATACCTTTCCCTGTCTCTCTTATTCATACAGATTTCTGCCTCTCTTATACTTACCTATCTCTGTCTCATATTCATACCTATCCCTGTTTCTCTTATGCATATAAATGTCAGTCTCTCGTATCCATACTGATCCCTGTCTCTCTCATTCAAACTTATCTCTGCCTGTCTCATTCATACCTATCTCTGCCTGTCTCATTCATGCCTATAGCTCTGTCTTAATCATACCTATCTCTGTCTCTCTGTTTCATATCTATTTCTGTCTCTCTCATTCATACACATCTCTGTCTCTTTCATGCCTATCTCTGTCTCTCTTTTTCATATCTATATCTGCTTTGCTTGTGAGATGCTTGAAGTATTCATTTATATCAACTCATAAAATGCAAATATGCATTTTAATCTACAATCTCGCGGGTTTTACTTGATAATTTGTTTTTTCAATCAGTTTTATATACTGCCTCCTTTCTTAATGATTTTAAAAGAATGGATTTATAAATGTTTTTACTTCATTGAAATATGTAAGAAACGTCATAGTTGCAAAGATGAGTACAGCCCAAGACGCTTTAAGATACAATCCTTAGAGTCGTGGTAGCTGTTACTATGTCCAGCGTTAAATATATTGGATACTATATATTTATCTTCATTCGTGTCTTTATATGGTTATGTATGAGGTTAGATGAATCCAAAATTTCCAAGAGTTTCGTTAATGCGAGGAAGCAATGGTAATTTTATTTATTTATTTTATTACATAATGAACTAAATCAATACATGAGTAAGGGACGGAAAATTACAAATGAACTACGGGAAAGTCGATGGTCATCTGTCCTTAATTTTTCAGGCTTAGTTTTGCAGTCATAAAGCGTTTGTTTAACTGAAAGTATTTGATTTCCAAAATCACAAAAAGAAAAAGAATATATTCCAAAAAGAGGGACGCATATTCCTCTAAAGATGTGGTGAAGAAACGATTATCTAATTAATTTTATATCTTTGTACTTGTAGAGCCTCTTCAATTGTATTCAAATTCGTAATATAGCATTAGTGTATATTTTATTTGCTTCATTGCACCATGTAAGATTGATATGGTTTCTGGATCTGTTGCATGTTATGTTCGTCTTGTGCATTTTAGTTTGGTGTGTTATTAATGTGTTTATCTTAATTTTGTCTGAAATATTCTTCAATGAAAAGCTTTGCAGAAATGATGATATTGTCATCACTAAGGATTGTCTTCTATCTACATTAATGGATCGTGTGAATTTCAAGTTCTACTTAAAGCACATCACACTTTTCCTTGTTGCCTTTGCCGCATGTAAATGTATTATAACAAGCTTTTGTGTCTAATAAATACAAGAAAGTTTTACGTTTTCATCCTTTTATTACATTATGGTTTTTAGTTAACAACTATTGTTGTTTCTCTCAGCAAATATTGTGCAAGAATACCAATACCGAAATTTACTTTTCATACAAACCTGCTCTTGCTATTATCTCTCCGATGTATACTGTATCTCCATATCTATATAACTGCATTTCTCTACGCCTATTTATGTACTAATGTATCTTCATCTGTTCATGTATCCAGTGAGTATCTCTTGCTCAACTGAATTAGTTATCAAACGCATCTATCAAGATGCCTATCTCTATCTAGAAATGCATCGTTTTTCTATCTTTTTTTTTTTTTTTTCTAGTCACTTGCTCCAAGTAAAGGTTTACAGTCCGAACCTTTCTAAAGAAAATGATTAAAATCAGGCGAGCAGTGTTTGGCACTTCCATCAATAGCAAACCGGATGGCATGAACCGAAAATAAATATAGAGTGAATATTTTATGGAGAAGAGTTATCTCCATATACCAAACATGATGTTCACATAAAACGTTGAAAATAATTTTAAGACCAAAATAATTTACGATAAAAATATGTACTTACTAAGTGGAAAAGATTGATTGATCGCTTAATAGTTGAGAACCAGTTGAAGACAGCGTGCCGTTTAAATAAATGATGTGTCAAAGAAAAACATCTCACCCAGAGATGGCGGAAGTACAGTGTACAAACAAATGTTTAAAGGAGCATGAAAAGATAGACTTTTTAAAACATAATGTGTCGTTAGCATGTGACAGATATGAAAAAGGAAACGTTGTGTAAGAACATGAACGACGTACTATATGCGTGGCATTAAATTTAGTGTACATTGCAGAACCAGAGGAAATAAGGAGGCTATATCCAGAATCATCGCAAGTAAGCAATGAAATGGTACGCATGCCAAGAGTTGAAAGATGACTACAATGTATAAAATATACTAACAGCTTACTAAATAGATGATTTCTACTAAGTATTGATCTAATATTGAATATGAAAACGAATTTATCGTCTCCAGCTTTTGATAGCCTTGGTAAGTTTCATTAAGTGAGTATTAAATCATTACTCGTTTGAGATTCTGATTATAACAAAACTAGTAGTTTAAATGAGAAGTATGAAAAATTAGATTGTAGACCAAGCAATGTTCAGCTATATGTACTGCTGCTTAGAACGCTGTAGATACAAATTAATACGCAATGAAAACATAGTTCAAGGCTAAAGTTGAAACCAAGTACTTATTGAATTGATTATAATCATTTTTGAATAGCATTGCTCAAAATAATACTTAAAGAGAATGACAATTTTAAGTATAATATTTATAATTGAAATTCCTGGTGGTACATCATAATTCATTTTGGATTCCTTTTATCACACATAAGGTATTTTCAGAGATAAACGTCAAGAAAAGTAGAACGAAAAAATATCGAAATGTTTACTGCTGTCTCAAATACTTTGTGTTATAACTATTTACTATCAACAATATGGTTGCCTTCTTTTGAATCTGTATCCATGAGGGAATTGGAAAGAAAAGAGCAACTAAAATAGAAACGCACAGTAAAAGTGATGTAGATTATGCTACTAAGTGAGAACAATGAATTATTATTATTGTCATTTTGTATTTTAAAATTTCTGTAGGTCCACCCATATAAACCACAATACTAAAATCACATAACACATTATTCCAATTTCATTTAGTTCGTTCGCAAATGTGTACCTAATAGTGCATGGATTAAAGTGAGACAAAAAGTTTTAAAAATGTACCAATCAAACTAACATCAAACTATATTACTAATAAATACTATAGCTTTTATCTGCAGACACACGTCGACCAAAACTAAAAGCATCGTCAACACAGATTATCACGTGACACTGAACTCGGCTCTTACAGCTGCACACAACACGCTTTTAAAGCAATTAAGGTTTGCAGTTGTTTCACTGGCAGGCGTGGCTATTGGAAAAGTTGTGAAGATGATTATTCATTTTATTTTAGTCAGTTCACATTTGAATACCTACAATTCCACGAGTTCGTATCAAATAAATTTTTGAGCTCAAGATTTCTATCAGCAAAATGAAAACTTTTCAACCTTGAATAAAATCAATACATTGAACGTGAATTTCGTTAGTCCGAAGCAGAGAGTGGCCTGATTAATAAATGAGAGAAATACTTGGAAAACAGTTGTAATTTTAGTCTCAAAAGCAATAAGGAGAAAAGTCGGACTTTTGTGTCAGCCAAGGCAAGAGTTACAACTCTGAACAAGTCCAATGTTGGTACAGATTTGGCCGCAAAAATACTGCAGAACGAAAAATCAAATTTAGAGGCAAAGGTTACCAATTTTTTAAAGCTATGTCCATTAGACTAATTTTTTTTTTATTGTTGGCATTGGTGAGACGGATAAGGAACGCGAAAACAGTACGGCTTTAATGAGAGAATTCAATAAAATGCTTTAGAGATTAATCTCGACAAAGTGAAGAAGGCTGGATAAGGTATTTATTATAGGAGATTTCAATGCTAGAATTGGAAATTTTAATGATACCCCTGAACCAGACAGGTGCCTTAATATTGATATATGTACTGTTCTGCATCTTTCTAATACAGTAAGCAAATTTAGATGGTGTCCAAGGCTACGCAGTCGTAAAGTAACGGAATTGGTTTTTGAAAATGGTCGGTTAAGTTCCAGTGATGGAGTATACAAATATACTTTCTGCTCCACTAATGGGCGGAGTTAAGTATATTATTTTGTTTTATCATATTAAGAGTTCATGTACATATAAGACTTAGGTATAGTGCCCTTCAGTGAATGTCCTGATAGTCCAGTATTGCATAATACTATACAGTGGGTATAAATAAGAGGCGGTAATCCTTCAGTTTAGAAAATTCCATCCAGCAGTGCTAATAAACTCAGTGAAACACTAATATTGGATGATAATAACAAGGACTCACTTGTACCATATTTGTCTGATAGCCATGGAGTGGTGTGTCAACTACCATCACCTGATATTTAGCTTGTTGAAAGTGCATAAAAATTCTTTGAAATAAAACTTTTATTGATTGTAATAAGAAGATCTAGGCTAGTTCTATAGTGACATAACCGATGGAGACCTAGATATAGACTTTTCTGTAGATGAAATAAGAAAGGTTGTTAATTCATTGAGAATGATAAATCAACATGGCTTGATACTATACTCTCCAAAATTATTTATAAATCTGCTATTGCTAATGCTAAGTTTCTGATATTTTCCGAAGTATTAATTACTCAGTGTATCTAAATGGCCAGCCAGGTATGAAAAAATAACTAAAACCCAGCATGGTTTCCAAGAAGAAGAAAAGATTGCATATTTGTCCTCGACGCAAGTAATTTGAAGGTTTTGGGTCCTTGTTCATTTCATTCATTCATTTATTCTGTAACCTGGCTGGTTGTAATGGCGCCACTGATGACGTTGGGACAATCTCTCTCCATTTTGCCCTGTTCTACACTGCTCTTTGGGACTTTCCAAGGTCAATGCCTGTCCACTCTTTCATGTTATTTTTTCCATCTCTTCTTCTGCCTGCTTCGTTTTCTCTTTCCTCCCCCTTTGCCCTGTCGGATTTTCTTAGAAAGGCCAAATGAGCATGAAACGTGACCATACCATCTTAGTTTGCTCGTTTCATCACTGTGGTCAACATATATTCATATGGTCAAATTGCACCTTGAATTCTAATGCACACCTCCTCATTACAGACGTGGACTAAGTAGGAGATGTTTAGGATCCTTCGATAATATCTCGTTTGTAAGGCATTGGTTCTTCTCTCGATTTCTACTGTCAGGGTCCATGTCTCACATGCATACAGGAATATGGACACAACAAGGGAGCGCATAAAACTGACCATGGATCCAAGCCTGATATTATTGTCCTTCCAAATGTTCTTCAGCCTAGCTATTGCAGCTGTTGCCAGCGCAATCCAGGACAGAACCTCACGTTTTGAATCTTCATCAGGGGAGATAACACCAAAAAGTACTTTAAGCCTTTCAATGAGCCATCCTCTGTCCATTCACACTTATTTCACTTTAAATACCACTCGGGTTGCTTGTCATTAGCTTGGTCTTTTCAGCGCTGACCTCGTTCCCATACTTTAATGATGCTGGATTGAGACCGTTCACCAAGGTTTATAGTTCTTGTTCATCTCCTGTTAAGCCATCAATATCATCAATGAAGCGCAGTTTGGTGATTGTTCTGCATCCAACATTGGCACTGCCCTCATGGTCTTCCATGGCATCGGACATGATCCTTTCCAGGTAGATGTTGAAGAAAGCGGATGAGAGAAGGCACCCCTGTGTGACTCCGAATGTTGTTCTTAAACGATCTCCTATATTGCCATTGACAAAGAACTGCGCTAGTACATTGTCATACGGGTTTTATATGGCTCTGATTAGTTTTGCGTTTATATTGTGTAGCCGCATGGTGACCCACAAGGCTGCATGCCATACCTTTTCGACACCTTCTTAAAGTCAATGGAGACATGATAGAGGTCCTGCTGATGCTGCAGATACATTTAACAGAGAATTCTGAGACTGAAAATCTGTTCCATTGTTCTATGTCCAGCTCTGATACCAGCCTGTTCTTCAGCAATGATGCGCTCTGCTTGGGGTTTTTAGTCTATTGAGAATGATCTTAAGCAAAACCTTGCTTGGGTGGCTGATGAGGCTGATTGTTCGGTAGTTCTTGCTCAGTTACAGATTCCATTTCTGAGGAAGAGTGGTGATCAGAGACTGGGTGCATGGCACTGGCAATTCTTCTGTTTGCCAGATTTTCTTTCCGATTGTTGTGGAGACATTCAGCATGGAGGTTCCTCTTGCGTGAACCAGTATTGCTGGTATATCGTCTAGCACAACTGACTTCCTTTTTTAGTACCTTTACTGCAGCCTTTACTTCTTCCGTGAGGATCGGGTGGTGAACATCTGTTGTGGTCAGTGGTAAGTTAAGTACAGCTTGGTCTCCAGAAATCTCTTGGTTGTAAATCTTGCAAAAGTATTCCGTCCATCAATTAAGAATCTCTTAGTCGTTTGTGAGATTTTTAGCAGTCTTTTCCTGGATCACGGTAGATCTCCCTTGTTTCTCTGTTGTAAGCGCATTCACCAACTGGTATGCACTTTTGCTGTTATTCTGGCTCTGGCTTTCCTCGATTGGTCCTCGAACCAGCTTTCCGTCGCTCTATTTAAGCTCTTCGTAATCCTATTGTTAATCTGAATTTTTCTGATCCTTCCAGGTCACCCCGTTTCCTCACCAGGTTTCTACTCACATCACAGAGGTCGAGGATATCTGCCGTGACCAAATGTTTCTTTAACCTACGATGCTTGCCAAGGATATCGCTGGCCATACGTATTACTGCCGCATTGATGGTTGTGATTAAGGAGTCAAGGTTTATTCCCACAGAACCCAGATTTGTTTGCGATGTAAATTTACTGCGTATTGATGGCTCAAATACTTATGTCGCCCATTGGATCTTTAAAGACAAGTTTTAATAATCTCAAGATCCTTTCATTATAAAAGGTATACCTTACTGACACCTACGTTGTACAATATTCCGTTGATAATACATTACTAATTAAAACAGTAACGTATCTGATGAGATTTATTATCCAGTTCTTATCAATTATACCTTTCCATTCTTATAGATCCATGTAGTGTGTCTTTGCTATTCATTTAGACGAGTTTATTGAACATGAGGCTTTGTATCCGAAAAGGACACGATTTGGTGGTAGCCTGCTTGAAATTGACAAGCTAAACATACCGATATCGAAATAATGAGAATCAGAAAGAGATTTAAGGTACGAGAAATATGCTGGGTAAAACACCTCATGCCATGTAAGAACAAATACGTTTCCTGTCAGGTTACTGATTGAATAATAACATAATATGGGCCTGCTAGGCAGACATGCTTATACTAGTCATGAATCGTTACGTTTAGAATACGACCAATCAAAACAAAAGTAACACAACATAATGACAATTCCATATCTTCTCTTGATCTACTCTAAACTCACACCAGAATTAACACTCGACCTATCCATATAGTGTCCGACTACTTTGTCGATTTTGCCAACAATGCCACTACTGAAATCTCTATGTGCTCCTACTTCCACACCTGAGTGATTTGCCAAGGATGTTCTGATGTCGCAATAGGTAAAGAAGTAGAACTATCATATCAGTGGATCAGACTTAGAGTTTTCAACTGGATGAATTTATTCTATTTTTATTATCCCCAGTAGTTTATGGGATCGATAATATATCGGGCTCTGATAACGTTTCAAAGGTAGCGAAAAAAACTGTCTCTTAAAATCAAGTACTGGATCCGTTACAAAATACAAATCTAAACTATTTTTCCAATAAATCTCAAACCATGATAGGAAGTCATTAATTTGTTATGAAACTTTTGGATGTAATAGTTTGATGCTGGATTGTCTAGCATAGCTAAGACTAGTATATAGTTGAGATGAATTAGTACAACTCAACGGGACATGGCATTTTCCCTTCTGTACCAATGGAAACGCTTCAAGCACATTGGGAGATTTGTATTAACAGAGGGAAATGTATCTGAAGAGTTATATCCATCATGAAAATGATGGACTTTTGACTTTTGACTTTTGACTTACAAAAATACGCTTGTGCTCATTACTGAAAGCAGATTTCGAGCTATTTGTTTGAAAGGATTTGTAATCAGCTGCTATCAGTTGTGAAATTGAGGCGTGTTGAAAACAATATATTGGCGGAGTCCAAATCTGTTGGAAGTGTCCGAAAAGCGTATATTATCGTTCCCATTATTAATTTGATGCATTGATTTGAAATATTTGGTACATGTGCAGTAAATACGAAGAGAATTATACTGTCCAAAAGATAAATGCCATAATAATAGCAAACGGCCAGCTTTTGAGTTTAGGAATTGTATAATAGTTTTAGATTGTGAGAAACAGATTGGTGTCATGTAGAAACTTTGCTGATTGAGAAAATTATGTAAATCTTAAATGAGTACAAGTTTTCTAATACATGAACTTATTCATGCAAGCCATCGTGTAATCCTGAGTAAATGTATGGAACAACATTTGATGTCTGAAGTATCAGTTACAAGATGGTATATTACATTGACAAGGGATAATCATAATGCGGTCGTCCTTTAATTCTTCAAAGGGTTTGGGATTTTAAAATGTACCGAAATACTCAAAGTGAGCTAACTACCTGAATATAAACCGTTCACGAAAATCCAAATAATGTATATTTTCATTTTCAGTTTGCAAGCTAAAAAGTGAGTGCTCGTTGTTTGTAATGTCAAACTGTCTACGGTGTCAGTTGTTTGTTTAAACAAATATATTATTTCTAGTTGATACTTTAGACCGTGTAACTGTACCATGTTCCACTCTGTACATGTGGTATGTCAATAATTACGTTAGTCCTTTGTTTTAACCGATAGTTCAGACTATTTCTGTAAATATGTCCTGATTGTCAGAGTTGAACCAATGTCTCCCGTCTTTATGTTTCTCTAACTTATTAAGCGCATATTTCGTTTTATTTCATACTATAGACCATCAGTGTAAACATTTACATTCGGGTAATCATGTAGCATTTGGTACACAAACATTAATTCTTAAATATAATATAAAATTAATATAATCCAAAGAGATTAATAATAATAATAATAATAATAATAATAATAATAATCAGCTGGATATACCATGAATTATATTTTGTGGAATAGATTGATTTTTGTTCACACCTGAAAAACTATTAAGGAGGTTGTGATACATGAGCTTATTTTATGCACTCAATATATGAAAAGTTATGGAACCACCTGAATACCACTTTGCAGTATGAATTAGCAATTAATATTTGATGTCTTACCTAGGGTAGGGATATGCATAATGCGATCATCATTTGGTTTTGGAAAGGGTCAAGAATCCGTCCAAGATTAAACAACGAACCACTATTACATATGTTTGCCCTAATCGTCGGAGTCTGAACTGTTCATGCTTCATACGGTTCGTCTTCAATTTCATTTTGCAAGTCAACGCGAGTTCCAATTATCTATGATGTAGATATGTAAACATGTGCTCGTTGTCCATGGTATACAAATGTCAGTAGTCTTCACGTTTTGTGAATAGTGTGCGTTCCTGGTTTCATTTGATAGTTCAGACTAGCTGTATAAACATGTCCTCGTTGTCTATGATGCGCCAATGTCCACAGTCTCCATGTTTTTCTCAATGATTTTGAGCCTGCTTAGTTTGCACTGATGGTTTATTCTGTCTGTGTAAACATATCTTCGTTGTCTAGAATGTCCACATATATCCTTTGTCTGCATTGATTGTTCATTCTATTTGTTTAAAGATTTCCTCGTGGACCATGATGTATCATTGTCCACAATCTTCATGCTTTTTGGCAAATATAATTGTCTTGCATTTAAATATAATCATAATTTTAATTATAATGCAGATCATCAGTGTAAAACTGTGTGATAAATATCTTAGGTCAAATTTAACAAACAATCTTTATATATAATATTACGAGTCTATGCTCTTAAAGTAAGAAACAGAAAAGAGTGAAGACAACAAGTTTTGTAATATTTAACAAATAATTTATTTCCCTAGAATGCAAAGTGAAAAATGAGAAAAAAAGAACTTCCGGTTTTACGAATTAGATCCAAAAATAATCCAAGAATTAAAAATAGAAGTTCTAGTTAAAAAAAAGTTCTGAATGAAACTGAGTTCGAGTCCCGATAAAATCCGAAATTGAAGGCGATGAAGTCTGTTGTGGTCAGCGAAGTGCTGCTGTGTCAACAGTCTCTTGATAAATCACAGAAAATATTATTCCAGTTTTGAATTCAGTATAAATTCCAATAAATGTCTTCATCCAAGAATTTTGTCAGAGCACTTTTGTATTTCCAGGGAAAAGAATCACTTGGATTCAATAATTTGTAGAAAATTTAAAAAAATCAACCCAAACTGGTCACAACGTAATACAACTTAACGTGTCAAGTGTTTTAAGCCCCACTGAATCAACCTTTATCAAAACAACAGTTATACGACTAATTAAGATGCAAAACAGATTCGCGGATGAGGGTCAAAAGTTCATTCTTCTGGAAAAAAATAAAAGTTTGTTACCAATTGAAATATGCTACTTGTCACGTAGTCCAGGTATGACCTTGACTCAACTTAATGATTCTTACTCTGAGAAACATAAATAAATAAATAAATAAATAAATAAACAAATAAATAAAGTTATTTACCAAAACTGTCACTGATTTTGGAACAAGGTCAAGAACTAGATACAATGTTGCTATTATTAGTTGTTTATAAAATTTAAAAAAAATCAATTCTGGACAGTGTCAAATCCAGAAAAACAATGTTACATTACAATAGCATGTAAAGAAAATTTTTAAAAAATTAAAATCAACAAACAATTAAATTAATTATACATAACAATAACAACTATTATGAAGCAAATAATACAATTCAAATAATAACATCAACAAAAAATCAGTTTCAGATTTCATAAATTAGATGATGGTTTCCGATGTTATGTAATAGGTTGGTATTGACTGTATCTACTGACGCACACTCATAAAAGCACAATACATGTTTTGATACATAAATTTCTTTGCAAACTTAATCATGTGCTTCTGTCTAAACACATTTATGACCTGTATGGAATCATCATGCTGCTACCTTGCCGTGTGAAATAGCAATGAACAATTAACGACTGATACATTGTCTAGGGATGAAGTAATCATAACGTGGTCGTCCTTTGATTCTGGAAAAGGTTACAGATATATCCAGAATGAATAAACATAAAAACTACAATTACGTCAACGTGCACTAAATCTCTGAGTCTGAACCATTCATGTACCGCTTAATACCGTTTCTCTTCATTCTGCAAGATAATGGAAGTCCCACTTGTTCATCGTGTTACGCTTTCTACAGTGTCAATGTTGTAGTCAGTGGTTTTGTGTATCCTTAGTTTGAATGTACAGACTATTTGTGGAGACGTGTGTGTCTTCGCTTGCACTGCGAAATTTCATATTCATAAGAATTAATCTTACAGTACCCTCCTCGATAGTTCACCATATTGTCATACAAGAAAGTGAAATAGGATAATTTAATATGTATGACTGGAGGAGGTGGAGATGTTTTAAGTTGTTCCTCTAATCAACAATAAAAAGAAATATCAAAGTGCTTCCATGGAACATATTAGGTAAAGTTTAAACGTAAACGGATCCTTTCGACATGTTTCTGCACTAAAAGAGTCCTCAAAACGTATCAGTGAATATATGTTAGAAAATACATTGATATGTTAATGCAATGATTAGGTGCACATGTTTTTATTTGCATCGAACCGAAAGCAAAACTACTTTTACATATGAACGCAAAGCTAAAATGAACCTGATAAGGCTATTGCCATCGACTTTCTCCAAATGGTTACCATTCAGATCGGAGTGCCTTTCTTGCTGGGCTCATTGTACTGTTATATGGAAGAATGGGAAATAGAAGATAAAAAAGTATATATGGGCTTTGCTGGACGCGATTAGTTGATAATGAAAGTAATATATTCCTAAAAAAAAAGTCTTTTTAGAGATTATCATAGTTGTACCTGAAAAAGATAGAGACATTATTTTATTGATGGAGTTTCAGTCCTTTTACATACATGAGTTTCAAAAACCTATTACTGAAACTGACACCTGACTCTTTGGTTTGGATTTGAAAACAGGCGTTGCAAATACACACAGATCCGGAAAATGAAGCAGCTCATATGGGTTTTTTTTTTTGGTCTTTTGGGGTTTTTTTTTTTTAAACAGAACTTCTCATCAAGGATATGTCTATACTGATCAATTGAGGTTAAATCATGAACATTCAGAACTGTTATTACATTTTTAATATGATGGTGTTTTCACGTGATTATGTGGGATTAATTAGTAATGTGTGTTCTGCACAACACACGCTACTCATTATTAGAGGTAATGCTAGCAGAATTGTCAGGTATGGAGAGGACTCTCAGTCTTTAAAAATGACGAACAAATTGAATCAGTCTATGTTGATATTACATTAGAGAAGATAGAACAAGAAGGACAACTACTAATCTACTCTGAAACGTACCCTAACCTTTTCCAAAATGGCACCAAAGGTAGATCTGTGCATAATTTATTGATCGAAGGTGGGAATGATGATAGGAGTGGGGAAGAGAGATTTGTTCAAAAATTTATGAAAATGGTATGCAGGATACAGGGAAATATAACTAACATAACAAAATTAGTTACATTAAAATATTTAAAGATAAAGAACTATATTTATATTACTTACAAAACCATATGCAGATAGTTAAAGTTACCAACTAATGTATATGTAAATAATACAAGTACATTAGAAAGAGTTAGATAGCAGACATGGTTAGAAAAGCAAAATCGGACATGTACATATGTAAAGAGGCCAACAAATGGATAGGTAGAAAAGGGTTTGAAAATAGATTGTTAAGGAAGAGAGAGACAGAGAGAGAGAGAGAGAGAGAGAGATTCATTTTATTTTAATACAAACGGTTTTGCTCCTTTCCAAGTTGTGTTTTCAACCAAATCATTATAACTTGTTTGTTGTTAATGCTAGCGGCATCATTGTTATTCAGAACAAGATGTTTCCCTGTCTCCAAAACATCAAAATGTGTGAATGTATACATTTCTTCTCCATACAAGTATAGCTGATGACTAGAATAATCTATTTGGAATTTCGGGTATATTTATACCCCTGTATAAATATACCCGATAGTATTTTAGACAAAGAAAGACGGAATTCTCCACTTCTCATTGTGTATGTAATATCTTTCCCCTTATACGACTGACATGTCCCCACTATCCCATTCAACTACAAAGCAAAACTCGAGTATGAAAAGAGTATTGAACAGATTCCCTAACAGGAAACAACAAGAACAGAACACATTCGTCTGAAACTTTTCCTGTATTTCTATAAATGCCAAAAATGTGTTAAGAAAAGCTATCCAAAGCTTTTACTTAGATCTTGGCTTTTAATATTCCTTAAAGGAATATATTTTGGATATAATGTGGACGCAAACATAATCGTAAACATGTACTGGTCGCTTAATTTGATCTTAGGTAAAGATCCGACACAATCTACTATTTCTCTACTAAATAGTTCGTTAAAAGCCAGAATAGATTTTCCTACCATTTGACAAGCATGACAAGGTCTACAAAATTTAGAAACATTAATTTTGATTTTTTTTGTAAAATTGATTGAAGATCTTGGAATAAGTCGTCCTGGCTCATAAATGACCAGACAACGCAGTTTCATGGTCTAGACAAAGAATTTCCTCTCGATACGACCTAGGAACAACAATTTGATAGCTTACTGACGACTTATCACCAGAGGTTACCTCACATTTCTTCATAAGTACCCCATTCTTCAAGAAGTAACCAGTTCCCACTTCTCAGGATCTTCTTCTTGTGAGACAATAAGATACTGTCTTTCAAGGGAATATGCAGCCAAAACAGCATCACTGTGATCAATATTTCCTGTCTGATCCAAATTAGGAGCAAATGTAACATGTTTAAATACTGACCCCCAAATGTGTCAACTAAAGGAATAACATCCTGATCATTCGCAAGAGCATAGCTCTAGTAACTGCGCAAACGGGATATAAACCAATAAACCATGGATTTCTACTTCAATAGGATCAACTCTTTGATCCATACAAGGTTTGTCAGTTATTAGCGGATGAACCACTTTATTATCAGCAGCTAGGTTATTACCTAGTAATAAACGAACACTCCCAATAGTCAAAGAGATTACAACTCCATGATTTACTGGTCCTAAAACTAAGTCTGTTGACACATCAATACAATGGAGTAGAAAATTAACAAATCCGTAACCTACTCCTGTATTAGAGGGTTTTGACTATAAGAAGGCTTCGCAGAAAAAGGGTAAAGTACTTCACAATAACAAACTCGGAGAAGCTGCTCAGTCTCACTATAGACGCTATCTTTGGTATAATCGCTAAAAAGTGGTACTGAACCCTTCGACATGAATGGCTCGTAATTCTCCATAATAAAATCAGACTTGGTCTGCTAGACCCAACAACATTATCTGTTTTAATTAATGACCGTGACCTTGGCTTTTTAGAAATAAGAGTATTTGGAATAGCTCTATTCTAATTATGTTGATTATGTTTCATACTATAATAGTTAGAAACAACGTGCCCTTTCTTCTTTCAATAAGTGCATGTGGGAAGAGATAAGTATTTCTGATCCATCTTATCAGAAATTTGATTCTGTACAGATATACCAGTTTGATACTTGTAAGCACTCACACGAGACAGAAATGATTTCTTAACAAAAACCTGCTGAGAGGATGATTTAATGACGTACTTGCTGCCTTCTCTAAAATTTCAACCACGTGCTCATAAAAGCAAGTTCTGACGTCACCCATGACACTATTCTTGAACTCTTTCTGATTCCGTCTCTTTCCAGAAATCTAACTTTTTCAATTTTTCTGACTCCAATCGTCTTACGAATCGTCCTATTAAATGTTCTAAAATCTAAAGACTTTAACCCCTTCTGGGTAGGATCTGAAATATTTATTTGGATCACATAGAGAAGCTTGTTGGTTTCACTATAAATTTCCCAATTATGAATAAGAAAACCAGAGACTACTAAAATCTGAAACAGTGAAATTCCTAGATCACGTGATATTATTCAGTTTACCATTCTACTAATGCATGGCATATTTAGACCGACAGAAGATATTGACGTGAACTTAGCAATACGACAATGATTTATGAATGGAAATAGTACAAACATGTACTCTTCTTATAGGACAGGCCAGTCATAGAATGAAAGAATTAAAAATGTTGCTAACCAAATGACTCAAATAAAACTATATTATAATATTATAAAATAACTTATATGATATAAATACCAGTAACTATATATGTGTGTGTGTGTGTGTGTGTGTGTGTGTGTGTGTGTGTGTGTGTGTAATGTCTTTCTATATCGCATACGAACTTCACTAATAATATATTGTACTTTATAATGGGTAAGTGGGTGAATTTGATATTAAGAAAAGAAAAAAGCATCCGTAGGAGCAGTATTGGTTGGCACTCCATAGACGTGGGACATTTAATGTTAAAAATATTCATAGTAGCAATACTGGGAGCCACATTGGCGGCTACATGGTGGTACAGTGATATCTCTTTATGTCTACATAATATACCCCATAACCTGAAGGGTACTTGCGCAATTGAGCAAAATTGATTGAGCATGCACCTCTTAAATTAAAGGGGTGTTAACTTTTCCTAACATGTAGGCTAAATAACTTATTAACATATTTGTTAGAAATAGGTATGATAACCTTAATTAAAAGTGAGATAACCCTAACAAAACTTAAACATAAATCTTGTTCAGAGATTAAAACAAAATATCTAGAAATACTGGAAGATAACCTTACTAAGACAGAAAGATATATTTCAGTAAGTTGTGGGTTTGTATTATTTAGTAGGAGACATATCTTCTTTATATTGGTCATTTATGTAGAGTAACCTTTTAATTTTCTTACTTTTGGTATATATTTATTTTATTATTTCAAAAGAGTTATATCCGTTTTAATCCGCGTATTTAATCATGTAAAAATCTCGTTTTCAGCTTCAGCTATTTTTGTTGTAAATAAGGACATATATTTTCACATATGAAGATATGGAATTAAAAAACATGCAAAATATGTCACCAATAATTTTCTGTATTTATCTTACATATATTGCAAAATGACAAGAGTCAAATCCTTTCGGAGCAATTCATTGTTATACCGTGATTTCCTATCAGTTATACTAATATATCGATATAATAATTGTATCCATTGATAATTTAACATTTTTAGCTTAGTTGGTAAAGCCTCGGACTCGTGATCCGAACGTCTAGGTCTGATGTCGTCCAGGCCATCCACGGTCAGCCGTCTCGTGGTGTCCTTTTGTAAAGGACTTAACTCCCGGAATGATATAGCCAGTAATGTGTTAAAAGTTTTCCTCATACTAACATAAGCAAACACAAATCTTCCATCTTTCTCGATCACTACATACTTGTATTACATCCAATGCATTTGTATTATTTGCCTACTTATATCGATCACTGGGATTTTTTTGGAATCGCATATTTGCATTAATTTATTGACATATTTTACGTATTTAACCACCAACTCATTATCATAATTGTTTTACGTCTGAAATTCCGGTAAAGCTAAAGAAGTTCGGTTACTCAGCGAACTTGAGGAACAAATCTGATATTGGTTGTTCAAACAAACACAACATTCCAGGCATCGTGTGCATACACAACTAGGAAGATACGTAATATGGTATTAGCTTCGTGTTTGTGAAGAGGTTGTGTTAGAATATTAATTGCTAATAATGGTCTAGTACTTGTAATTTGCAACGAAATATGGCAGAAACAATCTCCATCCGTAACATAATTAGGATAGCACGAGACAAAGGATAAGTTAGTTTTATAAACTAAAGACCATAATTGAATCATAATACAAAATATAGATAGTTTTTCCCCGATTTGATCAAATTTCGAACCAAATATACCATATAATCATCACAATCTGCCGAAAGACATATATTGTATTTAAATAAATATTTTGAAAAGTAAAGAACTCATTTAAACCTTAAAAAACATCTTTTTGTTCAGCAGTATAATCAACTGTAGTTCAGGAAGAACAATATAAACTGCCATGCAAATTTTTTTGTGATAAAATAAAAGAGTACAAAAAGGAAAGGCAATTCTTCTGAATTCTCTTAAAGCCTTGAAAATGCAAGAAACACATATATCCCTGAGCTATTTTAAAGCAAACTTCCTCAATAACCTCTCACAAATAGATGTTAAAAATGTGTTTCGTAAGTCATCAATCTATATCTATCTACTTTCTTGTCATATAGCCTGATTTTGGGCGATGCATGTGTGCATATAAATATTTAAAACTGTATGTATATATGTAATAAATAGACTTATAGAATGTTCCTGAAATTCCAATAGCCTTAAATGTCCTGATGTAATAAATTGATGCAATCCAGAATGTCTTTGAATGAGTTCACGAGAGTCACAAAGGAGCAAATATAAATCCAAAACTCAATGCGCACTTTAGTAATTCAAATCATTATTTTAATTTAAACAACTCTACATTCTGATCACAGATGAATTCCCAGAGATTGATCTGAAACAGGAACGAATTACGAGCTTAATCAAATCCCTATTTATGTACATTGTCACTTGACCTACATGTGAATTTTTCCAATGAAAAATTCCAGTTAAATTGGATCAAACTGAGCCTTAAACGTTCCAAACTCAATGCTGTGCATAGATCCTGTTTACAACTTACAATCATGGACCAAACATAGCTATGTAAAGATTCTATTAACAAATGACCATTGTCTTAAAGTACAACCGACAATCATGGACAGAAGTTAAAGACACAATATAGGTATATATAACAGTAGACCAAAGAAAAACTGTTTCTAAACCTGTTGATAAATTGTTTTACCATCCTAAAGTACACGACACTTCTTTTGCCAAAGCGATTTCCTCCTGAAAGTAACATCACCTCATATATTCGATAAACGAAGTGCTTCACCTTCTCCATTGGAATCAAGGCCGCACTTAGTAAGTTGCTTAAACTAGAAGTCATATCTGACTAGTTGATGACGAATGTCAAGACTGATCGACTACTTGCATTAAACTTGCATCAAAGTCGTTTTGCGGCAATTCGGTCATGTCCGAGAACTTATACGTGTGCGCACGGTGTGCACATTAATGTTTATGTCCGTCAAATGAACAGTTAGAATAGGCACGTCCCGCCGCACCAAGAGGCTCCAAAATCATAAAAGTAAACGCCAGAGTTATGCTCTCTTAGTCATATCCTAACTGGATATATTGGGTGTTCCCTATACTTGACAATTATGAGCAGGCCACATATTTCAATTCTAATAATTGTCTCTTGTTGCAATTTACATTTCACACAAAGATATAAAATTGGTGTTGAAAGTGTACTCATTGTTTCAAAAAAATATAATTCAATAAGAAATATAAAATAACCTTGAAATAATTTTGTGATCTTAATTGTTATTTCAAGTTTGTGATGAAATAATTGCCATTGTTATGACCTTCAAACCCCCTTGCAAAAATACAAACTAGAAGTAAGCAGCAAATTAAACTCTATATAAACTATTTCATAAATAAATGCATTTGAGGAAAGACGAATTCCTGGTATTATTGACCAACCATTCAATTAGTATTGGCCAGAAGTAGAACAGTCCAGGAAAATTAAGCAAACAAATTCATTTAAAAATAAGGATATGTTAGTAGCGTCAGAAAGCAGGTAGTATAATCATAGTTAGTGCCATTGGCATACACATCTTACGCATCGATTTAGTGCTTTTAGTTAATTCATTTCAAACCTTTTAATCTTTCTTTCTTACTAATCTTTCCAATTTGCAAATTACATCCTCCGTCTCCGTAGGGTAAGTTTAATTCTCTGGACTGCCAAATTTGTATTAACAGCCATATATGTGCTTGTGCATTGGTGATTAATTTAAACAAATGCGTGTACGTTCTGAGGGATTATATCTAAAGCAGATAGAGATTAAAAAAACACACCCACCCCACCCCACCCCACCCCATCCCCCGGGAACGTTTAGCGTCAAGATTTATAGCGTCAAAGTCAAAACCCTGGGAACGTTTAGCGTCAATGGGAATTTTGTATGGGGACAATAGGAATGGAACAGGTAGGGTGAGGTAGGGACATATACAATAGAGAGACATAGATAAACACAACCATAGATTGATTTATTTAGGCAAGAAAGAGTAAATCTTTTCGAGGCAATTGATTGACCCGTTATATATATAAATTATATAACCGACTAAAACAATTTTTGGGCAAGAAAGAATAAATCTTTTCGAGGCATATGAAGTGGCCCTGAAAAGGGCCGTTGGGTTCTTCTTCTCTGTTCTTCATTTCTTTCACCACGTTCTCATTTTCTCAATAATTCCTTTCTTCTTCTTGTATTCCTTTTCTGGTATCAGGATGTCCCATAGCTCTAAACGTTTTCGTACCTTTATCCAGTTATTGTTCAGTCTCTCAAACTCTTCTTTTCTCTTTATGTTTTCTTTGTCCTTTCTTTCTTTTGTCCAGGTCTCTTTAATCTTCTTCACTTCTTCTTCCATTACCTTTCTCATCATGTCTTCCGCTTTCTTTAACTGGTCTAAGTCCCATTTGACAAAAGACCACTCTGTCAAATTGAATATCTCTTCCAAAAAGCACCTCACTTTGATGACAACATCAAGGGCCTGCTTGAAGGTGCCCACTCTTACATATTTAGGTTGGATGAAACCTCTTAACTTTTCTACTTCCTCTTCTATCATACCTTGCACTTGATCCCTGACTACTTTCAGGCTGTTCGCAAAGTCTACGCTACCTGGAAACCCCTATTCCTGTTAAAGCCTTTCCACCACATAGGCTCCATCCACCATCCAGTACCAACTGCGTTTTAGTTTGTTGAACAAATCCATGTTGTGTTGACTAGTCAACGCGAGTAGCCAAACTGACGAGCGC
>JAECUM010022336.1:0-28364 GCA_016617855.1 Megalonaias nervosa | reverse complement strand
ATATATATATATATATATATATTATAGTGGCAACAAGTACGGAGTTACCACGCTGATGAGGATGACGTGAGTACGCTTCATCAGCCAGCGAGACGATCAGAAAACAGTGTTTGATGCATCATCGACGCTAATTTAGCGGTGCATCGTGGTATCAAGTATACGTTTGCAGTAATTGTTAAATACACAAAGATACACGGTACAGAGTCAGTCTCAACGTTGGTGACTAATTCAAAACGGATCATTAACAGATTTTTCAATGTGCGGGATATAATTTAATCACTGCAACTGAAAACTGATGATTATACGAGAGAAGGATCCGGTTGGGTGTTAACCAGTATCATCAGCGCGGATCCTAACGTGTCTAGGTAACATCCATTATGCGGAAAATAGTATATGGAGTTACACGCGCGGATCAAGAGCAGCCAAAGACGCATAACTTAAAGAACAACGATAATAATGTTTCATTTCGGCGGTACTATCAGCGTTATACCCCGCTAAAACCGAGACATCTAAATGGGTTGATAATTGCAAGCAGTACCAGGACACGATAAATTTCAGCGGGATTGATTTTCCAGTGCAGTTGGACAAGACACCTGAGTTTGAACAACTCAGTAATATTTCCATTACCGTTTTTGGTGTGGATGAGCATGACAACACCGTTTATCCATTACTGATATCGAAATACACGCCGTCAGATAACACGACTGAGGTAGACTTGCTGTACGTTGGACAGGATAAGAACCAAAGACACTACTGTTGGATCAAAAACTTTTCTGGGTTACTGCATCATCAAAACGGGAAAGAGCAATCAAATATTACTGTCGACGATGCTTACACTTTTACCAGGAAGCTGTGCGGTTAAATATTCATAAATACGACTGTATGCAGAATATTCTTCTGAAGATGCCTAAGCGAGACAAAAAAGAGCATTGTTGTCGTTGGAACACTTCGAAGGAACTCCCGTATTTCAGCATACTTAAGGCTGATTTTTAATCATTGCTGGTACGTAGAGCTGGTGTTGAAAATGGTCCTGATAAATCATCCACGAGAAAATACCAGGAACACGTTCAATGTGGTCTTACTTACAAGGTCGTCCAGGTTAACCCGGTGTATTCTAAACCACTGGTGTTGTATCGCGGTCTTGATTGCATTACCAAATTTATTGGCGCGCTGCGGAACAAAGTTAACACATTTGACACGGTTAATCATCATAATCATCCTATGATAATGACTTACGAGGACTAATTGGATTTTGCCAATGCAGTTGATTGCCACATATGCGGATTACCATTAGACGTTCGGAAGCAGAGACGTGTGAGAGATCATGATTAATCAAAGGGAATGTACAGAGTACCCAAACATAATTACTGCAATCTACATCTCACGCGACCTGATTTCATTCTCGTGATGTTACACAATCTACGAGGCCATGATTTCCATCTGATCATCATATGCTTCGGAAAGTATCATCAAAAGATCACATGTAATTTGAATGATATGGAAAAGCAAATGTCATTCTTGCTGGGTCGATTGAGGTTCTTCGACAGTTTGCAATCCATGAACGCAAGTCTAGACTAATTGGTTAAGAACACACAAACGTTCGATCATACTCGAGAATGGTTTCAGGATGATCTCGAATTGATATCACCCAAGGCAAATTAACCTTACGAGTACATGACTGATTGGGATAAATTCGCAGAAACATTACTGCCTGATGAGGAGTCTTTTAACAGTACCTTGAAAGGTGAGACGATCACGGATGGTGAGCACGTGCATGCCCATCAGGTTTAGAATCAGTTCGAGTTTAAAAAATAAAAAAAAATAAAAAAAAACATTCGCGAGTATCATAACTTGTATTTGGCCATGAATGTGTTATTACTCGCTAATGTATTCGAAAATTTCAGGGACACGTGCAAGTGTTATTATAAACTCTATCCCTGATGGTATTATTCTTCTCCTGGACTGTCATGGGATGCTGTGCTGAAGATCAGCAAAATCACACTGGAGTTACGGAGCGATATGGACATGTCTAATTTTATCGAAAAGTGAATCCGTGGCAGTATCTCACTTATCACGCATAAGCATTCCCGCACGAAGAACAAATACATGCCTGATTATAATCCCAAATGAAGAGTCAAAGTACACCATTTACTTAGATTAAGATAATTTTTATGGTTGGGTGATGTCGCAGAAAATGACGGTAGGACAATTCGCATGAATGAATCTGGATCATTTGAATCAGAGGTTGTTAGACCTGAGAATATTACAGTACGTGATGACATCGCGAGTCCAAAGAGTAAACGTTTACAACCACAATTAGGTGTCAGGGTGAGGGTATCGAAACTGGTGTGAAATCTAGTGAATGAGTATCGAAAAACGGTACATTGCAAAAATCTGAGGTATTACACGGATTTGATATGCGGGTTGCTTTTATTCACCGTGTGCTTAAGTTTAAACAGTATCCTAGGCTTAAAAGTTACATTGATTTTAACACAGCTTGTCGAACAGGAACCGGGTCGGATTTCGAAAAGAATTTCTTCAAACTGAAGCCTGCCAGCGTTGAGTTGGTCAATGATATTACCAGGCAAGATAAATTAGTAGCTTCACCATACTTTGTGAGCATGAAAATATTTGATGATAATTTAGTGACGATCCATATTAATCAGACGATGATCAAATTTGATAAACCCATCCATTACGGATTTACCGTGCTGGAGTTCTCCAAGCTGATGATGTACGAATTTCAGTATGGATTCATCAAGATACAGTACGGTGATCTGGCAAAATTATTGTTCACTGAGAACGGATGGTCTCTGGTAAAGACGAAAATTGTGTCCGCAGAAATATATGATGCGCGAGAATTGTTCGACTCTTCGGATCATCCTCTGAATAGTGAATACTATGATGCGGTTAATAAGAAGATTATTGAAACGTTTAAGGCTGAGACGTTGTCGGTACCCATCGCGGAACTTGTCGAACTCCGTAGCAAGATGTACTCGGTTAAACTTGCTGATGGGAGCATAAAAAAAGAGCCAAGGAAATAAAAAATATTCTCAAGAAGCGAGTAATGCATGATGATTACTTAACAGCGTTGAAAGATGGGTTACATAGAACCTGCATCAACACTAAAAGATCAATAAATCACATAATGTATACGTGTGAGCTCAACAAAATTGGGTTGAGTTATTATTACTGTACACGTCACGCACTTGATGAAGTATTCACACTGGCACATGGCCACGTTGGTTTCGTCGGAGAAAAAGTAACAGACGTTGACTTACTGGCTGAGTTGGGATTATACTAACGATGATGCTACCGAAATGTTATCAACGTTATCGTAATAATTGTTTACGATCCTTGGCCATTCTACAGTTGGCGTGTACTGATATCAGTTGTCCAATTAGTAGTCCATTGTGTTTTTATATAAGGCAAGCGTTGTCAGGTAGTACAGGTACTTGCGAGGTAATTGCCACACACACTGATCTCTTCCTGGTCACTGTACTTAAGGACAATAATGCCATCACGGATGGTAATGGTACATTAAATTGTCTGATATGGTCACCAGGTGATATCACAAAGTGGGGCCATACCTCATTCATCCTATACTACTCCAGTGTATTTGTTTTCTTGTTGATTTGATTTTTCAACCGTTGTCCCGGTTCTGTAATTTTTTTCGAGTCGGTAACTTTCATGGTCCGTCACAGTTCTTCTATTAATAATGTCACTATGGTGTATAATTGCCAATCAGGTTGTATTTGATGGGGTGCAACACCACGCGTACTTCCAACAAAATATTTGTCTTCACTAGCACAACTGCCATACAATCATTCAAAATATCTTCTGTGTAATATATTCTTCTGACGATTCCGGAAGCATGGTACCACATTCACCTAGGATTATATCGAATTCGCCTTCGATTTTTGTGTCCAACGGTTCTTGTTTCATCCGGGAACTGTCACGCGAAAAAGTGCCAGGTTGGTAAATATTAGTCGAGTTCTTTCTTTTCTTGGTCGAGTCACTGTTGGTGGTTAAATATAACTGATTGAAAATTTTAAAATCATGGATTTGTCGGTGAATTCCACTTTACCACTGTAGAACAAATCCCTGGGTGATTTCACTTCGAGGGCATTGTCAGCGACCGGGCGTTTTCACATGGAAATGTGATGATTCCAAGCTGGCGCCTAGTTCGTAGTGGCACATCAGAGTGGTCCAAAATGTCGATTTCTGTCATTCTTTCGCGTATATTAACTCTTAGCGTGAAGAGGGTCTGTTAACACAGTTTTCTCGCAGATTTTTGTCCACAAATAAAGCAAAATTGCTATCGATGTTAGCATCCGCTGTCAGCTGATTCAACACCCCGTCTGTAAACTTCGCAACATCGTCACCGCGTGGCTGTTCAAAATCCGTCACGTATATGTAATAGTAAACCTTAAACACAAGCACCAAAGATGGTTCAGTACCCTTCCGGATAGAGTCCTTCAAACTGAATTCCATCTCTGGGTACTCATAATGTTAATATTGCAATTAAATAATTCTAAAAAGAACCACGGTTTTGTCGATATTGTTGACAAAAGCCAATACGGCGCTGATTATTTATCAACAATTGTATTCTACCCCACCTACCTTTACTTCTGACTAAGACAAAGAAGTACGATCCGGACTCAAGCACCTTAAAGATGTGATGTTTAGGTTTATCAAAGCTCCTTTCAAAAGACTGGAAAACAAGTCAACCATTTGCAAAAATGCAGAGGTCAGCTGTATCCTCCTCTTTTCTGGTCAATATTCCTTGAATTTGGTTTCATAAAGTTACTACGCTTATTGGTGACTAGAGGGTTGATAACACCTTGGAGGCCTTTACGCCCATCTCAGTATTATCAACATCCACGTAGTCTTGTACAAACGAAAAACTCTCGCCGGAGTCACTGGTTCAGCCGATTTTTTTTTTTTTAAATTTAGGGCAGGATTTTTGCAGTGGTGACTCACGCCTTCAAAACAACATCATTTATGTCTATGCTTGATGTTTGCAATTTTCTGGCTTTGTCTCAAAATATCACAAGTTTGCCGGGGTCGACGCCAGCATTAACTCCGTTACTTAACTCAAACAAATCCGCTTTGGTGGCAAATTAGCCAGATCCATATCGGCGCCACGTCGAATCGCTGGGCTCGCACGTCCGTAAATGATAAGAAGCATTTTGTATACGTCAAGCCTAGGTTTTAAAAGTGACAACGTAGCGTCGACAAGCCCTTGTGGTATCCGTGAACGTTCTAGTGCAAGCAGCACTGCAACGGCGAGATGTGTACATACTGGGCCGCCCATCAGTGTTTGCAAAGGTAGCATTTATAAGACAGTGCTCGAGAAATTCTGATTCAAGTGCGTGCACGCCAGATGCGTCTGTATAGATATCAACAACTTTACATGGCGGTGCAAGACTGTACAAGTTATACTAAAAAGATACAACTCTGTTATCGCGTATGCGACCAAGTGAGTTCTTGGTCCTGTTGACAAATCTAAGTTGTTAACGATGCGGTTTCGCACACAAGTTCATTCCGCGTGGAGGCGCATTTACACCACCTCTCACTTCGATAACTTTAATGTTGCCGAGGTTTTATTTTTTGTTGTTGACTGTCTTGAGCTGACCAAGTTTGTGTTTGGGTTAATAACAAGTTTGCCGGAGAAAGTTTCAGTGTAAACCCACAGTCATTTCTTTTTGTGTTGTTTGTTGTTGGCAGCTGTCTTTGGCTATGACCACCCTTCGTGATAAGACACTTTTTCAAATAGTTTAGTTCAATTACGAATTTGAGAAAACCACTAAAAATATTTTCCACAGGTCTATCAAGGACCTTCATCTGGTCACATCTGCCCTCCAACAACAGATTCTTGTCCGAGATAATCACAGCAATGCATATGTAACCGTAGGTGGAAGTATCAATTACACGTACTTGAAAGTGCATGTTGACAATGGACTGTCAGTACTGGTTTAGGTGTTCGAAAGAAAAGTAATAAATCGTGCACAACGTGGCGAAGTCATGATGTCAAATCTGCAGACCGAATGTCGGTGTTTTGATTACAATCTATGTACGGCTATAGCTTGAGGTATGCACGTACAATATGATTGTTTTCGACGTCAAGCAGAATTGCTTCGGAGTGTTCCTGGTGACCGTTTCACCGCAAAGAAACTTCAGGCATTCCTTACCGGTCAAATACCATCACACTACGGGCTTGTCCTCCATGCATTTGATGTATATGTTGTAAAGCCACGAAAACGTGTCTTGGTGGGCGAAAAACCTCGTTAAGTACTTATTTACCTGAACGTTGCTTTCTATCTAGTCGGTGGTCAACGCGTGAAACAACATCGTTGACGTGCCACTGGAGCTGATAAACAACAAATGCATTTCTCCATCTACCGAACGGATTATCAGAGGAATCCACAATGTCAATTTCGACAACTTAACTTTGCCATCAATATTTCTATCACGTTAAATTGCATCGTTGGCGTTAGGCTTTCGGTATAGCATAACTGTTCGTACGGCTTTAAAATAGCGGACATCGTTACAAAACCCGATCATATGACAGAGGAATCGAACTCTAATGAAGCTGTCCTCGACGATGCAGAAATCCAGGGTTGTAATTCTGGTTGGTGCCAGTAACTACGGGTTCAACATCTGCGTTGTCGTTGCTTGCATGATTTCTAGGTGGTCTACCTACATCCTGTATATCATCTGCATGGTCGGCTGTATCCTTATGAAACATCATAAACGAGTCATCTCGCGTAATCGTCACTGTCAAATCCGATAATTGTCGTAGCAACGCCAATGTTCTCTAAACGAGATTTGCGTTCCTTTCCGTCGATGAGAAAACGTGCACTGCTGCACAACGAAATGATGCAGTTGTTGACAAATCCAACTATGGTACAGGCGCCGTAATCGTAGCCGTTGTAATCACGTAGGTTTGTATCGATTTCCAAGAAGGCCTCAGATGGGAGAAAACACCGAGACGTGTCCAACAATTGTAACCATTTTTTACTTTGGTTGCTACTCAGGTACGAATAATATTGAAAATCTCGGATGTTTCGATCTACAATCACAGGCATGTCAATGTCAAACTTCTTCAAATTTTTCCATAGTTTTCACTTTTGCACTATCGTTTCGTCTATTACATTTTTCTACGACAGCTTTATTGTATTGGAAACTCGCGTCCAGGCCTGTCCACAACCACAGTTCCCTTCCCATTGATGCATTTGCTCTCATCGAAGCGGTGCTGCCTTGCGTCAAATGACCCAGACGTTGTTGGGCAACTTCGTTGTTGATTTTGCTGAGCGACGCGGGTCGTGTTGCCGTGGAAGGGTGAAGCATCCTTAGGTTGGATAGCAAGCGGCGCAAAAGTTACCCATGTAGTAGCTCGTGCACGGCTGACCAAACAAGTGTCGTGACAGATTATTTTTCTGGCTTAAGAAAGACTTCCCGTGGATGATTTGATGTTTCAGCGCCCAGGCTAATATTTTATTTCTCCCGCATGATCAAGTACGTGCGTGCACATACAAATACACGTTAATTCTCATAGATGTTGCTAACAGATAAAAGAAAACCATACAAATGACTGTCGGACATGTTGCTCGCAGATATAATGAAGTCGAGCCATTTGAATCTAAAGGTTCAGAGCGTCGCACTTATACCACTGAAATGGTTGCAGAATTTATCAAACCGTTGCTGCGTTGTTCGTTAAGATCCAATGTGAGGTTCGTTGTGGACATGGCAGCTTTCATCACGGCCAGGCCATTGTGAACTGATTATGTGGTACATTTGCGGAATGACTATTTGGGCAGTACATGCAGGAATTGCTGCTGAATCGCGGAGTGATTTACGGTATATTCCGAACCTGGGTGAAGCCGCTTTAGTCAGTCATAGTGACCCTGAGCAATGAAATTACACGTGCGACAGGTATCATATATAATGACGCAATTCGGCTCAAGACTGTCTTAGCTCTCAAAGAGGCTTTGCCGCCCCAGCATCATGTGCTGCTCTTGATCGAGGACGATCTGATTTGGTATCTTTTTACGCCAGGGGACCTGGAGGGCGGACAATGTCGTACAACTGACTATGTTTGGTCCGTTGATGCATTCACGATTACAGGCAGGGCTGATTTTCCAGGCAACCACCGTGCCATCATTTGTCGCCAGAAGAAGCAAAAGTGCGAGACCGGTCCAACCACCAAGAAGAGCATTCGTGCGAAATGAATTACAAGTCATATCCACGGAGTAACAATTACAGCTCAGTCGCTTGGTGGCCGTACAAGTAAATGGTCATTTCATCATGAAAAATCCACTGACTGGTATCCAGCGATTGGTTTCCAAACTCTCTTTGGTACACCCCTTCGAATTTTACGCAACAGGATAAGATTTTCCGCGTGCATGAATTTGTGCCGCTTGCTCCATGTACATTTTCTCTTCTGATTCTTTTGCACAACAACGCGTGGGACTCGTTGGGCTTTCTGTATGATTTTAGAGTTTCCAACTCGACCGGAGAAACCGTGATCGAGTACATTTTGTTTCTGAGTCACACGTTTTCCTCAACGTGTTTGCCAGCACATTAGTGTTTAAATTTTCAGTCCTTTTTGGTTAACTTTGTCGAATAACGGATGATTCTTCAGGTTTCACTGGTGTTAATTCGTGCCCGAGTATTAGAAGGACCATGTCCGCGTAGAAGTGCAAACGTCATCGGCGATATGTACGAACAGTAAATCAGTGTCCATGTATAGCATCTTGATGTTGTCATTGCACCGCGGTTTAATCTTTCTAATCTTGGCGTAGTAGAACTCGCACAACCGCAGATTCGACAGACCCAACTCGCGTTAATGGTTTTCATCAACTTTAGGCTGGATTTCCTGATGTGTACTGCAACGAGCCACCATCAAATATCATATGTGACTCAAACGCAAGGTAGGCAATGCACTTGCAAAGTTTGTGTTTGTCACTATCTCGGACAAGGTCGGCGCGAATTCGTTTTCGCAAATCTTCCATTACATTTTCAAGCACGGAGTTTTACGTCAGCTTGATAAAGTCCTTTTCAGATTTGTTCCTGGCATCAGTTCTCAGATCCATATTAATCTGAATGTACGGAGCTAACAACACGCGATGACCAACCGGATCACTCGGTGAATCACAGAACACGCATTTCCTACCCCAGATACATTAATTTTGCAGGTTTTGTACGTGAACAACAGAGTTGAGTTTACAGTACAAATTCGGAACCACCTTGCTTCATTCAGCAAATGTACCCTCGGAATCGTCCAGGAGCACACTAGTGCGATGAAATCACTCGCGTGGCACCGATAGAGTTTCTGGAGCCTGTGGATAATCGTTGTGAACGGTGAAGTTCGTCCGCGAACTCCAGGTCAACTTCAAGCTAGTACTAGATAGTGCTGTTGCTGTTGCACTTGTGTACATTTTTATGTAAGTCAACGTGCGCAGGATCCACCCTTGAGGACTCAGCTACAGGCATCGGCTGCATCATCACCCATATCTACAGGTCGTTTGGGACGATGTACATGATGTAACTGTTCGGGAATGCAAGGTCGTATCTGTCCAGGCGTGGTTTGTTCGAGCGAGTTTAATGTTGAATCGCCCTGTAAATACCGCTGCCAACACCGCTTTCCACAAACAAACTTTAATCGATGTTCTTTACAAGATCCAACTCGACCCTAGTTTTAACAGCAACGCACCCTATACCATTCCCACCTATGTCTTGACAGCACGACCGTGCACAGGTACAAATCATGGTAGTCACCCATTTTTCGGCAACCAAACGCCGACAAGACGTTCGTGTGCGCGTAGTCGGCATAAATACCTTCGCGGAATAATGATGAGTTAAAGTCCTCGATCGGTGGCAACTGAGTTTCATATTTGGTTCCCGGGCGTACCTTTGATAAAAACTTCATAGCTTCATTACATTGTAAGTGCGATGATTCCCCGATAATCTTCGGGGACTTGGACTCGTTGGTGAACATACGCGGTAGGCTCAGCGGCACTATCAGCTGCAATGCGTCGATGCTTTTGTTCATCAGCAACCACACGTGCTGTTTCGCACGGTGTGGCCTGTGGAAATATTTTGATACGTAACTGGTCGGACAAGGCTCGTTAGGTTAAAGTCCTAATGTTACCAGTATGTCTCTCTCTGTTGAACCGCTCAGTAATTTTATTCCATATTATAGACCTATAGTAAACGTATTATCTGATTGTTTATTCGGTCAGTAATTTTTAAAAAATATTATTCTTACTCTACCAGGACTGGAAACTGCAATCGCCGCGATCCTGGAATTATATTTCATCGATTCCTTTGTCTCTTTTCGACGGCTTTAACATCGACAGCGTCATGAGCCTTTTTCTTGACGATATCAATGCTTTCCACATTCGGGATGGAAAGTTTTTGCCGGCGCGCGCGATGATATTCGTGAATAGATTTGCATGGTCGGCATAGCTTATTACGCGACTTGACTCCAATACTGTATTTCAGACATGGTCGAGCGCCTACACCAACACGTTACGCAAGCGATTGTAATTTACAGTATTCGCAATGTCATTTTCTGCCGCAAAGTTCACATTTTCCAAGGCAGACACCTTTGTAATTGTTACCTCCCTGTGCCATTGAACTTTCTATATACACGAGGATTCTTTAATATAAACTACTATTTATCTACTCTCAAAATTCATGGTGTGTTCAAACAAAAACGAGTTTTTGTTGTTTTCTACTCATTCGGGGTTGCAAATATAACCGCTAAAGTCAACGCTGATTAGGATACGTATGTTGCCCGTAAATAAAATTAGTGCAACAGCTTAGGATATGTAGCGTGCCTATAAATCTCAAAGAAAGACTATCAACAAGCACAATCCAAACGGAGACTGTTTCCTTTAGTGTGTCAATATTATATTAAATAATTGCAATGAGTATTATTTAATGTCAAATGCACATCCAATGACACGCTCAGTATCGTGGAAGAATTCATGAGCATGGCTGATGCGGAAATTAAATTACCCACACAGTGGTGCATTTATAACATCACAGAAAAGATCAAATTGCCCATTAGCTTGAATTCATCATATCGGTTCGTCAAGGAGGCCAGAAAAAAGTATGATTTTTCAGACATGTATGGGTAACACATTGCAAAACTGACCGGGTTTGGGATCATTTTAGGGCGCCAATAAACGTGAAAATTCATTGTAAGATGTCGTGCAAACATTTTGAACGTTGCTTAATGGACTCTGTAAAATTCCAACCTATCATCTGGATTATCCACTTTACTTTATGATCCATGTGCCACCGTATGCAGAAGATAAACAACGGCGACTGAAAATGAAACACAAAGATGCATTTGAATAAAGTCACATGTACCTAGAACATTCAGTGACACAGGGACGTAACAAAATGCAGCGGTATACGCCTAAGACAACGTGAACTTTGGGTAGAATATGCCATTATGAATACTGTAAATAACACGCACTCGCTTTACGCCTTGGCAACGATCGTGCCTCACCATGCCTGCGATGTGGAATCGGAGTTGAATAGCGTAATCAGCTATGCCGACCATTTGAATCTGTTTGCAAGTATCATCGTGCGCGCTGGCAAATGTTTGCTTATTCCAAATGCGGAAACTATCGTCGAAGAAAACTCTGAGATAAAGACCGAAGTCAATTGAATATAATCCATGACTGAAGGTATTGCAGTTTTTGATCTTGCCAACGTAAACACGATATTTAAAAAAATAATTTGGTGAATAAAGACTTAGATTAAGTCTGTATTATATAAGAGTTTCGCCTACGGTGAATGAATAAAAGAAAATCCGCGCGAGACCATGGAATAATATTACCGAGGTTCAGCAAATACATAGTTACTTATTAATATTCATTAACGGGCCATTCCAGCTTAAATGCCGCGTGGTCGCTGATGAACAAAAACACCTTAAACCTAGGGTCATGCGAACAATTATCGGGGACAAAGAAGTTGCCTGGAAGATATTTTCTATGATTGCATAGCAGTTGTACCATTGAAGGAAAAATTGGTTGGAAGTGCGTGTGAAAACTGCAGCTGAACAAAGCCAGCTTCTTCGTCAGTTATACTTTGCGATCGGTTTATAAATATAAGAATAGCGATGGATCCTCAAAGTTACCGACGCTACAAAATAATCGAAGCGAAAGAACAGCTTCGAGATGATATCAGCAACAAAACCGCCGTACTCAAGAAATACAAATTTGTGTTATCGCGAGGGCGATCCGTGGATTCGTTATTGCAAGATCTGTTGGCTTCGGTGTGGTGGGAATCGCAAGGAAGGAGATTATCCTAGGCAAGGTGATTGGATTTACTGTCAGGATTATATTGATAGTAACCAGTGTCATAGGCGGCGCTAGAAAAAATAAATTCGTTGTTATTACACCAATGAGTACGTGTCTTTCGAAAATGCTCGTTGCTGCCAAAGTAGTCTCAATACAATTATTAGACTATACTCGGTGGCCATTGAAGATAAAGCCGTTACCACGGAGGAGCTCGTGATGGTGCTGGCGAAAAAGGAAAACGTCCGACGACTACGAACACAAACACGGTTTTGGGGCGTTTGCGCGGAGACAGTATGCAGTAAACGTCGAATGAATGGTTAGAACCTTTGGTGATCGCGAATTTTTGTTTTAAAAGATTTAAAAAATATTTAGATGTCAAGCAGACAAATAGATCTTCCGCCGCAAATTATTGCTGAAATACAAAGTCTGAATGGTTTTGTTTCTGCAAACAAGTCCAAAAATGATATGAAATAGCTCAACAAGAATATGTCAAATATGAAATGCTGTCAAATATTGCACAGGTGTAAAACGATCTGATATCGACCACATATATCTACAACCCATAATTGATCGTTTTACGTCATTGATCCTTGGATTGATTATGTGGATCGCTGGATCAAAAAATACCACAGACCAAAGAAAATATTGTGATACCTTCAAAGGAAGCTCTTAACGCTTGCATTGGTTTCAGCAGTATCCGGACGCTTTATTGTAAACATCGTCGAGTATTTTATGCAACAACGTTGGTCCAAAGGAGGCTACAAGTTTATAAAAGATTTCATTGATGATATAATCCAGAGAGAACTGTAGGCTACATAAAACCAGTTTATGTATGGATATCTACACATTTATCCTAGCCCCTGTCACTCCGTCATGTGCGCCCACAGGAAATCTCCGCGCTGTCCTGACGTATGTAAAAAAGGATAAAATAACGGATAGCGAAGGCACGGACCCGGATAAGTAACCGCTGTCGCAAACACATCCTTATCAACTACTTGGGGAATGCGTTCACGTATAAAAACGCAAAGTCTGACTTGGATTATATTTTCTTACGAATTTTTCATGGTATCAAGTATTGATTTGTTTGGTTTTTAGTCAAGGCACTATGTATTGTACCATTTAACTGTGTATTGTGGCTATACAACTTCAACTGAGCACACCATTGTAACTGATTTTAACTGATAGGAGTAACAAGTACAATGTTGTGACAATAATTTTTTTCTTACACTTTTTTTAGTTTCCAAAACTCCATCCAAAATTACACTATCCAAAATATTCACATTTAATTGACCCTCAACTCATTTGTTGTTGTAAAGTATAGCTGACTCAACCGTAAAAAAAAATGGTGCTGACGCAACCGTAAAAAAAAAATGGTGTGATGACATCTACACAAGTGCTCTCCTGTACACGTATTTGGGTTGTTTTGAAATGGTTTTGAACTATTTTGGACATGGTCCTTTTCTTTTTAGTAAGGTTCTACAGTTAGAAAGTTTATAACAGAAACTAACAAAAATTCAATTGGTTCTTCCAATCAGTCTAGTGGGAGTTGATTAAATATTTCTTCATATTTGTTATTACCATTATGTACTCTAGTTACTCCTATCGTCATAATTAATTACATTGGATAGTTTATACTGTGCTTATATGAAGTCATTAAAGTGAATTAAATTTATTGCTGAAATTTATAATAATGTGGCAAAATTGTCGCGATTACAATATTATTCTCTGTCTCACCTTCATAGTCCGGACTCTGGGCGTCAGGGGCAAATCGGGCTGGAGGTGATGGTACATTCTGTTGCCCCATTCCCTTCTCTGAAAATGAGTGAGAAATAACCTAAACATTTCCTATAGCATGTTTACTTGTGTTACGAGTCTGTGCTCTTAAAATAAGTAACAGAAAATAGTGAAAGACAACAAGCTTTGTAAAAGTTGACAAATATATCTCTTTCCTTAGAATACAAAGCGAAAATGAGAAAAAAGAACTTACGGTATTGGGAATTAAATCCCAAAATAATCCAAGAATTGCAGACTCAAGTCCTAGTAATTAAAGCCCTGAATTAAATTCATTAAAAGTCCAGAAAAATCCCAAAAGTGAAGTCAATGACGTGTCTGTGGTAGCTATTAAAGTATTGATGTGTCAACAGTCTTTTTTTTTAATCACAAAAATATAATTCCAGGTTTGAACATACTATAAATTCCAGTGAATGTCTTTGTCCAAGAATTTTATCAGAGCACTTTTGTATTTCCAGAGAAAATAATCACTTGAATTCAATAATTTTAAGAAAATAATATTCAGCCCAACTGGTTACAACATAATACAATTTGAAAGTGCTACACCAAACTCCCAAAGTGTCAGCGATTTCTGGGGGAGGAGGGGGCTAGACTGTTTGTCCAGCCCTGCCTTTAATGTATCTATTGCGGTAATTCTGCATTCAGTGCTCTCTCTCTCTCTCTCTCTCTCTCTCTCTCTCTCTCTCTCTCTCTCTCTCTCTCATGACTACTGAACTCGTATTCGTTTTTACACCGCTTTTTGTAACACGTGTAACATTTCTGCTTTTACAAGTGTAAATTAGATACAAAATTGTTTTGTTTTGGTTTTTTCTTTTACAGAGGTTTGGAGATTGCAAAAAGTGGCTAATTATTAACTGCTTACTTGATCAAACCCTATGGTTAGGGACTGACCAGTTACTTCTCTGGCGGAGGCTAAGTATTTATGGAGAAGAAAAAAGTCAGGCATCCAAATAGCTTGGGAAAACTTTTCTTGTTCTGGTTTGTCAATTGTTCCATCCACTGTATTAGTTGTAACAAGAATAATTATCTTAAGGTAAAAGAATAAAAGATGTTCTATTTTGAAAGAAAATTGACGATTCCCTCTTCAAAGAATTAAAATGTCGGTCCCTTATCTTTCGAAAAAATTCTTATTTTGAAAATCGGATGATTTTTCCACATTCTTATTGTTATGCCAGTTACAATTACACAAAAGTCAATTAAGCGTCATAAAGATAACGTTGATTGGGCCTAATTCCACACACTTAGTATCCAATGATTCAGGAGACACAAAAGGTGATCTTCTATGTTGAAGAACCCAAAGTTTTACTTTTTCCTAACCAAAATCGTATCTTAGTCCTCTCTCTCTCTCTCTCTCTCTCTCTCTCTGAATTTGTGTTACATAAAAATCGTAACAAATATCCAAACATGCGTACATTTATATCCGATATACCTAACTATATGAAAATTTCACTATAGTTGTAATATTGTCCTCTGACATTCGAAGGAGCTATATAATATTAGACAATATATACACGTATCGTGTAGTGTAGATTCTGCAATTTGTTGTCACTGAATTATAATGATCAGTTGAGAGTATTAACAAATAAGTACCAGGATGCCAAATTTCCAGAATCTTGTAAAAAGTTTTGATTTTCAATTTAATTTTATTTATGCTAATTTAAATTTTCATTTGCTGTAATTCTATTTTTTTAACCGGATTTATTCTTTAAATAATGAATTGATAGCTTATGCATATTGTGGGAAGTTTATCGAAGAACAATTATATAATCATTAAATTGGTGACGTATACAAGATTATCCAGAAGGGTATGTATGGTACAAGGCGGTCTGGTAAGTAATATTATAAATTTTTTAAAGAGAAAAAGAAGTTCCAAAATAAAAATCAGAGAGAGAGAGAGAGAGAAGAATCATGTCAAAAGAGGTTAAATAAATTTCTTTATTACGTGATCTATTGGCTTGTCAACAGTAGACACACGATAATTTATCACCAAACGTAGTATTTGATACGCAAGCATTCGTTTATAACTAAATGAAATGATGTGAGAAATATTGCTGGCTCTATCAAACCCCCAAAAGTGATGGCAGTGACCCTGTACCGATTCGTTAGCCAACATTCCCAGTCCAATTTAGTGAATTGTTGTCCGAGTCTTGACACTCGGTATGCCACACACACACACACACACACACACATAAAGGTTATTGAATTTTTAAATCGTACTCTAAAAACTGAATTTGTATTACAATTTTTGAACTTCTTTATACAATCAGTCTGGAGTACAGTTTGTACCCGTGTTCTGTGACCATCAATCAATAGGATCAACATTTCAGACAGTGTTTAAAATGATTTTATAATTCTTGTTTTTAAAAATAAAGGGGGTCTACATCACTAAACCAAATATTTTTCTGCTGATGATATTCACACTATATTGCTTATATTAACTGCTACCAACACTGTCCATTAATATCATTTGAGAGAGAGAGAGAGAGAGAGAGAGAGAGAGAGAGAGAGAGAATTGATATTTTCCTACTCCAAAATTAAGACAGTATTGTAGATGTATATATAGTTGTCACGGTAACAGAATATGTATTCAGCACAGAATCGTGTGTATATCTACCTAAAAAGTGTTGTGAGCGCCCGTACATATTGTATGCGCAAATAGTACACGTCACTTCCTATAGCAAATACTAGCAGACGAATTACAACGTAGACAATCCACACTATATATACTGGATACATAAAACAAAAAGGCTCATAACTCGACGGTCCCATACGACATTTTTTCGGCCCGTGTCCCCGGGATTAAGCGCCATGGCCGAGCAAACTGTGATTCGCTTAAGGAGGAGGGAAACAAGTACACCCTGGGGATTTCGGATGCAAGGCGGACGGGAGTTTGGGAATTTCCTCTACATTCAAAAGGTAGGTTGGGCAGAATTTCTTACGTTTTAAGAACCACATTGGGAGAAAAACACGAATGCAAATAACTGCAGAGAAACGACTATACTATAGTTGTTACTTAAACTGAGGAACAGGCAGCCGATATATATATATATATATATATATATATATATATATATATATATATATATATATATATATATATATATATATGTATGTGTGTGTGTGTGCAGTGTGTGTAGAGAGGGAGAGTATGAGAGAGTGGAGAGAGAGAGAGAGAGAGAGAGAGAACGGCCAGTTATAATTAGTTTAGTTTTGTACATGCATATATATTCCCAAATGATATTAATGGACAGTCTTGGTAGCAGTTAATATAAGCAATATAGTGTGGATATCATCAGCAGAGAAATATTTGGTTTAGTGATGTAGACCCCCTTTATTTTTAAACTCAAGACTTATAAAATCGCTGTTAACACTGTCCTAAATATTGATCCTATTCATCGATGGTCACAGAACAAGGGTTCAAACTGTACTTCAGACTGATTGTCTAAAGAAGTTCAAAAATTTTGATACAAATGCAGTTTTTGTATCAATTGTCATTTAACACTTTTGTCTACAATGCGGTTTAACATAAGTGTGTGGTATAAAATTTCATGAGTAGAATTATCGACCTGGGTTTTTTTTTCTTTAATAAGTTTTAAAATGCTCTTAATCATTACGGTGAATCTTCTCATTTGGTACTAGACGGAAAAAGTAGCATAATCATAAATATTTATTTGAATAGCAGATTGCATTTTGCATTAAATTCATGACATGTAGCACGTCCAGGCAATGGTCATTAATGGGAATGAACCACTGTTTTGTTCATGCTTCATTATCATCTCAACATCCGTTTATAGTACACGAGTGTTTGATTTTATCTTCGTCAGAGCACGACCTTAACTTCATGGAGTCTTCAAGGTTACAAATACATAACATACTGTGCATACAAGGCACAGCTAGCTATTACAGTTTGGCTACTGTGAGAGAGAGAGAGAGAAGGGGGGGGTGGCAAATAACGATTTAAATGATCAACACATGATTATCCTCACACGATTCGCTTTGCTTCCCTGATACTTTCCTCAGAGAGAGAGAGAGAGAGAGAGAGAGAGAGAGAGAGAGAGAGAGATTTTAATAAAATCACTTCCATGGTTTTATCGATTATTTTGTTATTGCAACATTTAGCTACTTATTTAGAGAAATGTTATCACGAATATCGCATGCGAGTAAAAGTAAGTCAAATTCAAGACTCTCGATGCTCTTGTCCGAGCCGTATGAACCGAGCTGGCAACCCTCGCAACTGTTTGGGTGGGGTGGGTGGGGGTGGCTAGGCCAAACAGAGGAGGTGCAGAATTTCCATCGAAGAACATTTTGCTTTCGTAAACTTTGCGCGAGGTTGGTGGTGGCGGTGATAGAACTGATTGTTATGCCACTGATCAGAACTTGTAGTATTATGAACCTGTGAGGTGTAATTATCATCAATATAATATTTCGAAATTTATGTAATCTTATTATTATGAGCCTCGTGATTATGTCGTGTCATTTAATCAACAACAAAAATATCCACAAAATAGACCAGTCTTAGACACGATTGTGATTTTTCCACACGAGTTTGCATTGGTACATGACATAATTGACAACATGTGACTTGGCAGTGTTAAGATTCACCCCACCCCCCTTTCAAGTTCGCCAAGTGATAGTAAATTACAGCTAAACATGTCCTATATCGAAACACCATAGTTTGTCAGTTTCGTTTGAGACATGAAAATTTAACCCACATATATATCAAACTCAAAATCACCTCACTTTATTTGGATAATGGTCTTATGTTTCCCATAGTTGTCTTAAACCTATCAGAGAGACCGAGTATGTATTTAATAACATCCCAATTTATCTCTTGCACAATATTAATCCATCAGCTTGTTTTCTGTATCAGTTTCCATCTTGCCATGTATGGTAGAGGGGTGTGTCAGGTGTAAGACGTATTGTCCAATCAGCATAAGCCATGTAATGTGATATCGTTCCTTAATGCACGGCCTAATAACCTGTGTGTAATGATAAGTTGCTGGGTTGTGTAGTATTTCTATCTAATGTTTCTCGGTTACAAAGTAGGTTCTCATTCAATACACATAGAACATCAAACACTCGAGATAACTCATGGACGAAAGAATTAGGCGACATAGATACATTGCCGAGTTGTCGGAGAGCACACTGGTTGAAATCCTATAATAAATCACTTGGATAAAGACTTATGTACTTAAAACAAAACTAATGGAAATGTGTTTGTTAGAACGTATGCGTTTTGTCAAGTTGTATATACTTGCGGAGACCTATAATGAAACAAACAAGATATATATATATATATATATATATATATATATATATATATATATATATATATATATATATATATATATATTAGAGAGAGAGAGAGAGATTATATAAGATGGTTACTGTCCATGTGATGAATTATAGTCTGAATATACTTCCCTGTTTGTCTGTAAACCCCCCCCCATTTCAATAACGAAAGAATTTAATACGATAAAAAGTGCACAGAACTTAGTCAATTCATTTATTGATGTATAATTTCTAACCTAACTGTGACCAGAGTAGCCCTAACACTGATATCTTTTGCGCCTTTCATGCTGAACGAACTTTCCATGCTAACACGGCGCCATCTTTCGTACACTATGGGCAAGTCTCTTCTCGTCAGAAAACATTTTGACGTAGTTCATACTTTCGGTAACTGCCGGATATTTCCGTAAATTACCATCATGTTGAGGAGAGAATTTAGTTATCTCTTTCCACACACGAACACAGAAATTACACCGCTTGTTAAATCAACGGGAAAGGCAAATTTGTAGTTGTCATTCTTTTTCTTAGCTTGATTCGACATCGTAAATATCGGAAGCAGACGACATAATATTTTCCTTCTATGTACATGCATATGTTGTCGTAAATACACCCCTTCGTTGAAAATGGACTTGTCCAGGAGCTGGAAATGATGGAGAGAATGGTCATCTTTTACACTGAAAACTCCTGTTTGGAGTTAAACGTGCAGACGATAACTGCGTTAGCCCCCACCCCACCCCCACCGGGCATAATCAGGTTTGAAATTATAAATCAATAAATGAACTGATTATGGTCTGTGCATCTTTTATCTCATTTGTGCTTCTCGTATTTTAAATCGGAAGGGGGATACAAACAAACGGGCAGGTATATTCAGACTATAGTGGATGGGTCGGAATGTAGCATTGGCTAATAGTAGATATTATTACAGCTCTTGATTATAGTGAAATTTAAATGGTACAATATTTTCTCGCGAGGGCGAACAAGGTTACCTAAAAATTTCGAGAAATTAAAAATTTCTGTACTAACTGTATATCTAAAAGGAATGGACCAAACGAATTCAATGGTATTATTTAATAAATTAAAAATGACTAGTCCAGTCAGAATGCGATGACAATTAGCGAGCTCAAAATAAAAAAACCAATTGAAGTTTGTCATAAATAATATCATAAAGCTATATTGCATTGCGTTCAACAGTTTTTATAGATATGATCAAAGTATTTCACAAGTTCAACATGAAAGCAACAACGTCAGCATGTAGAGATAACGCATATTTGTTTGCAGACTGGACGAGATAAATGTACGTATAAAAATTATTTTTATCAAAGAATAACTTTCTAGAGAATGAAAGTGTTAATATTTTGATTTCAAACATTAAAAATATATACTCCAATGTTTCGGAAAAGATGGTGATTTACAGATTAATATAAACAGGCATGCGCAACTTCCTCCTGGGCGCGAACTGGAGAAGCAGTTTTGAAAACCAAATCCTGTGATGTAAATAAGCGGATAAAACAATGTCGCGGGCCATATGTTGCACATGTCTGCTTTAAACGATAAAAACATTGAACCAGGCAGCATCCGCATTGATATTAGAAGCTGGTTAAAACAAATAAATATGAGGAAGGAATAAAGTACAAATTTGTTTTTCCTAGATTTACAATCCAATTTTGAAGATCTTGTAAATTTTACATGGTCAGTCTACAATGAATCGACAGTTATTGAGATATAATTTATGGAAAAGAAAGCTTGATTTAAAAGCACATAATGACCATGTATGCGAGGCTTAAGTTTTTTCATCAATCTCGAATAATTCAAGGGTTTGAAAAGACTGAAAAACATACTTTCTGTTGTAGACGGATGTCCTGTTCGCTATTGATAATGCTTACTGAAGATTTATCAAGCATAATGTATTCTCTGGATATCTTTATTTCGTTTTACATGACTGTCAAAGCAGCATTTAAAACATATTTCCTACTGTAAATAAACTCCAGTTGCTTATATAATTATTCAATCAATTATGGCAGAAAATTAAAGGAGACAAAAAGAATTTTAAAAATCCCCGAAAAGACAGAATGGTTAATTGAGTAATCCACCTACAATGTCAATGTTTTTGTCAGCCACATAGATGACCAGTGCCTGGCAGACAACGTTTACATGCAAGCATGTGCAAAGGACAACAGTGGATGCAAATACATTTGATTTTTTCCAAATAATCTTAGGCTGCAAAAGAAGAAACGAAAAAGTGAAATCACACACACGATGCTTCTGGACATATATGCGAAGAGAGAAAGTCTAAATAGATACAGTCTGATGATGGAAATCTGCTGGAAAAAGAAAACATCAGATTTTTTTTAAAAAAAGGCTTCGTTGTAGGATATGGAAGTATTTCATTCAAAATTAAACCATAAAATAGGTTTACCTTTCACTAAAGTTAACTGAAGATTACAATAACCCATATCATAAATCAGTGTGATAGCTTCGGTTGAAGCGAGCAAGGAAAAAATTAAAAGCATCGACCAACCGATTTGGTTACTTGAAAACTGATACGTTTGAAACAGTTAAATTTAAAATAGTTGAAACTGAAATAAGTTCAAAATACAAAGAAATGCCAGAAAAGATCTACCTAACTTTACCGATGTATTATGTAAAATCAGGCGTATTAAGCGATCCATTTATTTACAAACAGGTTTTACATACAAAGGTTATCTCTTTATGATAAACAGAATCACATATACAAAGCTGAACAGATTTTAAACGAATCGAATGAAAGGTAAAACGTAGTTATTAGCAAAACGGAAAGACTATGATGAATCGTGTAACAGAAGAGAACTAGCTGAAACGATTTTGCCATTGAAATAAATAATGTACCAACTGTACATTTCTCCACCGGGGCTGATGTGTCAAAATCATGTCTCAGTTGGAGACACCAGAAGCACAACATCAGCAACATTTCGTAGCATGTGAATTTTGCCTTTTTTATTGATAATGAATTTCCAGAATGAGACAAGTGAATTAAACAGCACCTTACAGCATGAAATTGTCTTTAAAAAAAATAATGCACAACACGTGATTTTCCTATTGATTATATAACTAGAAGGATAAAAAGAAAGTACATCCAAAAACATCATTAGAAAACAACGAAATGGTGCACCTGAAAAAAGTAATAAGGCGAAAAGAACGCAGACAATATTTTAACAGGATAATAAATGATATTAATAAGGATGTGAAAAGAGATATATAAACAAATGAAAATTATTCCAAATATATCTTAAAAAGTTGAAAAACTAATGCAATGTAAAAAGACTTCAAGCTGGACTAGCAGATTTTAAAGAAAATGAAAGGTAAAAATCACAAAAATGCTGCAGTCAGTATAGCATTTAACTTTTTAAATTTCATTTCAAGAAGATATAGCAATTATACCAAAATGTATGCGTTGTTTCTGGATTGAACTTAATGAACCATTTTAACACATAGATAAAACCTTCGTTCAAAAAGAATTTCAGTAAAAATAACCAAAATGAATTAAAATGGGAGGTGGTGTTTGCTCCTGTATACCACTTGCAGTGTGTATAAAAAGAATTTTGAGGGTGCCATTTTCGCTGAACTTTCATGTGGCACCATCTAGTTAACTATATTAATAAATGGCACAATTAATAGTTTAATGTTGTTTATAGTGGTATAAACTGTCAGTTGCCGAATCACAGCAAACAACAGCCTTATTTAAGCGTATGAATTTTTGTTGAAGGCGCCTGCTACGTAGCTATTTACAGGATAGGAGATACTCCACCTGTAACGTAATAGCTACGTCAAAATGAGCATTCCACAGCATGGTCTTAATGCTTTATCTAAACCAGCATATGTGATCTGAGTAGAAGTTCAATATTCAAAGCAAAGGATGTGTTGATAATTTTGACACACGAATGATTGTTGGACTTGATTCTTTCATGAGTTCATTGTGACTTGGCCGAATCGTTATTGTCCAGACACTTGAGTAATTTTTGTTTCTTTAAATCTATTTTTGTGTTCATTAACAGTTTAGGCTACCTACAGGGACTACTTAGAAATGAAATTAAGACTATCGGTAAATTTTTATAGTGAGGGGGGTCCAATAGTCAAACAGCGCAAGACATCGACCGTGACAGTTACGATGGGGAAGTGGGAGGATCTATCTCCGAGACACTCCAAATCGTAACTATCGGGGTCCAAGTCCTATATTGTAGTACTTTTGAGTCCAGATGTTATAATGCTAGTCGTTGACACCCACTTCTCAAGCCCAATATCCATTTACCTATAGTTCTATAGTTTAAAGTTCATTTGTAACGAGCCGCAGGGAAAGTACTGTAGCCCTAATGTACTGCTTGGCAGATTTTGAGTTTCCCAGCTTCTGTTTTCAAATCTAGTCAAAGAAAGAATTACTTATCTTCAGAAAAACCAGAGATGTGTTATTTGATTCTGTCAAATTAATTTATTCAGTTTTCTAAATAAAATTTAAACTCACCGTGTTTAATTCGTTTTAAAGTCATGCAGTAGGTATGCCTTCAGATTCAGTGTTTACATTAGTTAGTTTGCACGTGACAATTTATAGAAGTTAGTATAAAGTAGTTCTCCGTACAGTTTATGCAGAAATAGACGAAACTGTGTCTGATCACATGGTTATGTTCTGACCAATAGAAACCTTCCCTACATTTATCAACTGATGCAACTGCAATTATTCAATATTTAGGATAGATTTAGTTGTCAGTGTTACATTGCAGCATATAAAACACGACAGAACAAACGGAAAAACGAAATATAAAGGACACAATATCATAGATGGAAAAGTAGTGTGTAAAATCGTAAAAACAATGATTCAAAGTGGAGATACACTGAAGGAAATTAAAAATGAGTTGAGAGAGAGAGAGAGAGAGAGAGAGAGAGAGAGAGAGAGAGAGAGAGAGAGATTGACAATGAATTACAGGTGAATGTGGAAAAAGGATAATATAGGTTCAGTTAATTTACACAATAAATGACGATTTCACAGCGATGTTTTTATGCTTAAATAATAGTCTTCAGATTTATAAGTACAGTAGCTAAGTCTTGCCATGCTAAACGCTCCGATTGTGCCACGCACAGGCTCTCTCATTGACACGGGCACTGCATGGAGAAGATGCTTTTAAGGGTTATTGGTAATACGAAATGGCTTAATGGGTGGTTGGATGTGGTATAGTCAAATATCACGTATAGTAAGTACTGAGTTTAAAGTTATATACTATAAACTTAACGTAACTGTCATTTAAATATTCAGGTAAGATCCGTTTGGCAGAAAATGCATTTATTTGACCTAAAATAGGCAGTAAGCTATTGCATTGTAATTATCGTGTTGTATGAAGACCAATCAAGATGCAAGGAGCCTTACATATTTCATATACATTGTTCCTTGCGTACAATGCACGTGGCAAACATCACGATGCCAAGAAATGGAGGCTGCCATATTGGTCATCTTGCAGTCAGCCCAGTCCCGTGACTGACAGTAATGTTACAGGCATACCTGTAACCTTATGGCTGTCAAACGTTTCATATTGAAAGTACAGTTATTTATGGTCGGTATTGAAAATAGCAAAAAAGAATTACTAAACATTCATTAAATACATACTGTAAAATAACTTATTCGCTTATTTACATTTTACTTTTGTTCATCACATCTTTCATGGCATGTTCTTTTGTAAGTATTAATCCGCCAACGTTGATATCGTCGGGTATCATCCGTCTTTCATTCTTAATACATACCAAAAGATAATGAAAAATATTTGCCATTAGCTACTTATCCTAAATAAACCTTGTATGTATGAATAAATCGGATGTATATTGAATTTGATTGCAAATATGAGAACTATTCTAGTTGTGGTATGCGATTCCGCTAGTGTGTAAGAAGGCATTTCTCGCAAAACATGAGCGTGAATCAAATTAAGAAAAAGACCAATTTTAACAAAGTTACAAACTGATCGGGTAAGATATATCACCAGTTGCATACTTTACATGATGGTACTTAGTTCATTTCTGGTGGCTGTCACTATTGTCACTAATCGTGAAGGTTAAAAGACATAAAGCGCAACATACGTAAAGACGGTGAATATAATATGCATTCATGCATATATCCTTTTGCTTTTCTACATTGGACTGTACGATGTGTCGAAAAGACCATGTATAGAAAAAAGTTTACACTGATATGTGCAATTAGTTATGCACATATCAGTGATGATTTTGTGACATTTTTATGTACTTGTGATAACTAGTTATGGGGGGGGGGGTATGACATTTGAACATTGGACCGGATAAATTACTTTTTATCATTGTAAAGTGTAGTCATTTGCAAAGACATGGGTGCTTTAGAAACCAGGATACCATGAGGCAATCTATTATATCTGGTGGTCTATATAAAGGGAAAATATTAGACCAGATCTTAGATTTCGTACATTTTGCCTTGAACCCATTATTAGGATACCAAGAACGTGGTTAGAGATTTAAGCTCAATATTCATTCATTAATAAAATTTACAAAACTGAATTACCAATTGCAGTAAAATAGATTATTCAGCATGTACAGAAAGACGTGTGAGCAGAGAATATAATTATTCCAGATTCTTGACTTTGTGGAACATCATAATATTTGGGACTAAAATGTTGTTTTTATTGTGTTGCTGTCTTCGTCATAAAATGCTGCATATTGCCAATACAGGCCTTCATATCTATTTTTAGGAACTAATGTCATGGTTGTTCATTCAAAACTAACTAGAATCCATTTTATTTGCAAATAGCATTTGCAGAAAAATAATTAATGTTCAGTTTCTCAAAGTTTTATTCAAAATCCATTTCTCCTTGCCACTAAATGCATTATTCATAAGCGTTAGTGGCATCTCATCTTGACTACATACAAACTCCATATTTCTGTACATCATAGTCTGTGAACAAAAAGGTTTGGAATTGTTTTTATTATAAATTTGTATTCTTTCACACATTTACTGCTAAATGGTGCATGATACTTAACTGAAAGATATGGGACATATCTGTGACCGTATTATCTAACAATTTCTTCACAGAGTCCTATCTCCCACCCACTTGTACTGACTTTTGCATTACCAATAGCCCTTAATCTCATTTTAAACGAGAGAGAGAGAGAGAGAGAGAGAGAGAGAGAGAGAATACAAATCATAGGGCGAATAACAGCCCTTTCAAGTGCACTGGATCCAGCAAGGGATCACGTGTGTCAGGGACTGATTAAGATAAACGCAATGAACTAATTAGTCTTTTTCAAAGGCAAATACATAACATAGACAAGACAACAAATAAAACAGGAAAACCGGTGTGTTTGCAAAACTTTACATGACTATTTTCTACAGGTATTAAACCTTTAAATTTATTATCTTTCAACTAGTTTATTTCAACGTATTGCGGATGCTTGAAAATAGTTTTTATTGACATAGAAATCGATGAGCCATAACGACATATGTTATTTTATGTAAATTTATGTAAGCGCAAATTATATCCCGGATATTTTATTGTTTTAGCATTAATTATAGGCAATTCTGTGACTAATAAACAAATTTAGAGAATTATTTAAAAGAAAATGTGTCGGCTACAAAAAGATCATTTTATTTGTGCATGGCTGTCTTTTTCTAGTTTTCTTGGTTTAGACCGCTTAGTTTCAATATTCTAAGGCGGCGTATCTAGTAAGATTCTTTTTCTTTCCTGGTTTCGGAACTCCAGTTGGGGATGTGAGCAATTGAAATAAGTGTTATATCACTGAAAGTGTGGCCAGGGGAGGAGAAGTGTTCTGCGAACGGGCTTCTGTACAGTTTCTTTGTCATCCAGTCAGATCTACGAAGGCTGATCTTTTGGTGTAGCTTTTCAGTTTCTCTGACATACTGAAGGCAACATATCTTACATGTGATGAGATAAATTACATTCTCTGTTTTGCACGTTTTGATTGGGCCATGTATGTTTAGTTTTTCTCTAGTCACTGTGCTAGAAAATGTCATGGTCTCTATCATATGTTGACAGGTTTTGCACCTTTTATCGCCACAGGGGCCAGATTGACTAGGGTGGTCTTGATTAATGATTGGCGATTGCTTCGCCCTGACTAGGATGTCCTTAAGGTTTTTTGATCGCCGGTACAGGTTTGTTCGGGAGGATTAACTTTAGTGCATCAGACAATTCCACGATGGGCCAGTATTTCCTGATGATTTTACCAACTTTGGGGTTGTCTGGATGGTAGGTAAGGATAAATGGTATCCTTCAGCCTTTTTCCTACTCTCCATATTTTAGTACGTCATTGCGGTTTGTTTGTTTAGCCCTTTGGGTTGCCTCCGCAATTAGGTCTTTGTCGTAGCTTCGGTAAATTAAATGTTTCGATAACTCTTCAGACCTTTTTAGGAATGTTCCATCGTCAGAGCAAATTCCGCGTATCCTCAGTGCTTGGCTATATGGGATGTTCCTAATGCAGTGTTTTGGATGACAGCTGGTTGGGAGGAGATACTGGTATTTGTTGGTTGGTTTCGAGTAGATGTCTATATGGAGTTTGTTTTCTGCCAGTTTGGTTGTCGTGTCCAGGAAAACGTGGTTTGAGTTGGAGACTTCTGTCGTGAATTTTATTGAAGGATGGATGTTATTTGCCTTTGATATGAAATCATCCTGATTTTCTCTTCCATGTTGCCACTTAATTTCTATATCATCGATAAAGCGTACCTACTGGTATGGTGTAAGTTCCACCGATGCTAAAAGTTGACCCTCCAGTTTTACCACAAAAATATTAGCATACGAAGGGGCCATCATCCAGATTTTCTCTTCCATGTTGCCACTTCATTTCTATATCATTGCTAAAGCGTACCCACTGGTATGGTGTAAGTTCCACCGTTGCTAAAAGTTGACCCTCATGTTTTCCCATAAAAATATTAGCGCGCACACACACACACACACACACACACACACA
>JAECUM010022335.1:0-40410 GCA_016617855.1 Megalonaias nervosa | reverse complement strand
GTTCAAAACGCTTAATAAATATTAGCTTTAGTTTCAGACTGCTTCTTATACTAACTCTCCCGGCCGTGACTGACTGACTCCCCTGAAAATCCTGACCCACCCACCCCCGCACAAAGTCCTGACCCCCGCTGCAAAAAATCCTGCGGGCGCCCATGGTTACGCTTACAATGTTGTTTGTTTTGGTTGTTTTATATTACCTTCTGATAAATACTCGATGCACACATATTCCAAGTAATGCTTGTGCCTTTCGATTGTAGCAAAAATTACAACCTTTCATAACGTAGATACTTGACATTTTGACTAGGTAAAAGTTTGTGACTCACATCATCATAGACTGAATAAAACGTTCACTTATGGAATTCATCTTCATTTTTGTCACCTTCGCACAAAGGACACGCTCGTTGAATTGTAGGATGTTCGTACGTGGCTGGTTTATGTCATAGAGAACAGCATCTTGCCTCAGATAAAGCCCGTCTGTATTTATCTTGCAAAATAATTTGTAGGTATGATTGAACATCCAGTTGCTATGTCCATATTCAAATAACAAATGTTAACTTTTACTTGCTCAGTTGATTCCGCCTTTACCATACAGGTATTTTAATACATTAGAACACAGGATATCGCACCTTATTCCATCTAATTTTATCCAATGCTTCAAACATTTTATCACATAAGAAAGAAAAAGTGGAAAGTCTCCACATTTAAACCAAAATATAGCATTTATCTTTGATAATTTCCCATATCTTTCTGAAGAGGCCTTAAGATCGCTTTCAATTTTATGGGCATTCTCCTTTTTACTTGTACTCTATCTTTTCTTCGAAGACAATTTCTATTCTTATAATGTAAATACGTTGAAATGTTCACATAACCTTACAATCCTATATGAAGATAATGTTAAAACGAAATGTTATTCCCATTTAATCACTCATCAAAGTCTTTCAACTACCCGAATTACTTTAAAATTACATCAAAACTTTAAAATTACGACATCAAAACTTTAAAATTACGACATCAAAACTTATCAAAATGAACTAGTTAATCCCCAGAATGAAAACCGCATAGAAAGGATAAAACTTATTTATTCTCAGATGTTTGAATGCCTGGACACAAAGTATCGCACAAGAGAACCATTTGGTATTATGATACGTCATCTCGCCAGGTGTATAAACTGATATGGTAAGATTTACCTGTTCTTAATTAGTTCCTGATATCAGATGCCCAGGTGAGGGTTATTATATTGGGATGACACTCGTGTCATGTAAGTATTGGATTACATTATACACCTTAAACCACGAGGTGTTCTTTAGTAACTTAGCCTAGTTTCTCTTTTAAGTGAAATCTTTGTCCGCACCTCATCCATGGGATGGCAAAACCACAGGCAATTTTAAAAGCCAACAACGCAAAATGTTGTATTAACAACGTAGACACAGCGTCATTTATGTGGTTTATAAACTATCGCCCTCTATGAAAAATGCTTACTACATGTGTTTCATCAGCACTCTATAAAAAAATGCTTACTGCATGTGTTTCTCCATCACTATATGAAAAATGATTACTGCATTTGTTTCATCAGAACTCTATGAAAAATGCTTGCTGCATGTGTTTCATCAGAACTCTATGAAAAAATGCTTACTGCATGTGTTTCTCCAACAGTCTTGAAAATGAGCTATTATCAGGTGTGATGTACTTCGCTATCATATTGTAAATGTCTGAGAAATTTATTAATATAGCTGTTGTTATCGTTTATAGTTGAAGCCATCGTCCTTGCTTTTCTAACTGTAACTGTTGGTATTATAATAGCATGTGATCATTATGACAGATATAAAAAGTAAAAGTTGTATGTGGTGATGAATACGTTGTATGTGGTGATAAAAACGTTACATGTGTTGTTTCCTTAATATGAATTAGTCTATCTATGGGGCATACATGTACATACATACAGAGAGAGAGAGAGAGAGAGAGAGAGAGAGAGAGAGAGAGAAAGCCGGATTAAAGCCTGTGGAGGCCCCTAGGCAGTCGAAATATCGGGGCCCCCCTCGCAAATTATCTCCTAATAAGATTTTAATTTTACCAACCCTAAAAGGCGTGGGGCCCATAGGCCGGTGCCTACTCTGCCTATTTGGTAATCCGGCACTGGAGAGAGAGTTTGTGTGTGCAACGAAAAACAAAAACACAGGAAAATATGGTCTACTGGACTTGTATACTGCAAGTGTTACAATTCGGTCAGTTAATCGATACATTTTACTTGTGAAATTATAGGTATCTAAATAATTAACCGATGTGTAGATTATTAATTAATGATATAAAAATACAATTGATCCTTGGAAAAGTGTGAAGCTTTACCAAACGTATTAGAATGTGCTAGTTATCCTCTGTTGTTTTATCCTACGCAGGACAGCAGAGATCTTATTTTAATCACATTGAAGAACAGATATTTAATATAGGTCTATTAAGACATATATTTAATACAGGTCTAGTAAGACAGGTATTTAAGACAGGTCTATTAAGACAGGTGTATTAAGACAGGTATTTAAGACAGGTCTATTAAGACAGGTTATTAAGACAGGTATTTAATACATGTCTATTAAGACAGGTATTTAAGACAGGTCTACTAAGACAGGTGTATTAAGACAGGTATTTAAGATAGGTCTATTAAGACAGGTTATTAAGACAGGTATTTAATACAGGTCTATTAAGACAGGTATTTAAGACAGGTCTATTAAGACAGGTGTATTAAGACAGGTATTTAAGACAGGTCTATTAAGACAGGTATTTAAGACAGGTATTTAATACAGGTCTATTAAGACAGGTATTTAAGACAGGTCTATTAAGACAGGTATATTAAGACAGGTATTTAATACAGGTCTATTAAGACAGGTATTTAAGACAGGTCTATTAAGACAGGTGTAGCTAATTTCATCAAATTAAAGGGTTGCAGTTTTCTTTCCATTGCTTTCTTGCGTATATTCTCCGGATCCTTCTGGTAGCGTATGTCTCTGTATTGTTAAATAATGGACAGGTAGAATGATGTACCAATAAGCAGTTGTACACAAGCTAATTGACAGATATATTTTATTCTTCTACCCAGAAGCCCCGTTTCCTTGGTTCAGAGTGCTGTCATCTTAAAAGCATCGTGTCAAAGTGGTTTAACGTGTATAGTGTTTAAATGAACAATTACACAAAGAAAACAAAGTGTACAAAAGTTAAGACTGTTTAAAAACTAAACATTTCAATATTTATTTTTTTTTTCCAGTGACCCTAAGCTTTAACTTTCTTGAATGATTTAAAAGACTTATCTTGTGCAGCGATATCACACATGCTGATTTTCAGTAGAAACGGCATTATTGCGAACTACTCAGAACATGGCACAAATGCTGAGTAAACTTATTTTTCAGTGCTTATTCCGTCGCTTTAGATCATACCTTTCTATGCTCTAGTTTATATTAAAAAAAAAATAAAAAAAATAAAAAAAAATTAAAAAAAATACATTCGTACCTATAGATAAAAAAGATTCTTCACAAAGATGAAATAAATGTTAGGTAAACCGCAGAACATAATTATTAAATTATTAACATCCACAGTTTTTAGAATTTCTCTCGCACCCTTTCAACATTTACAAACTCAATTTGCTTGGGGTGGGGGTGTTAACATCTAATACATACATCCCGCATTTGGAGCGATGGGAAAAATTATTCTTGTAATATTCGAATACGATATAGATGTTACTGCTGTCTATTATAAACAACTTGTAACATTCGAACATTTAAACAGCACGACATAAATGTTATGTCTGCCTATTAACATAAAATTTAATTTCAACACCACAAAAGTTTCACCTATATCTTGAATTATTTTCACATCAAATGTCTAATGGTTTAATCCATTATTTACACGAACACTGTATTTAATTCTTTACATGGACACTTCAGCAAGAAATCTGATATACGAATAATACAAAGATAAAAGAGATGGGATAAATTCTCCATTCAAAGCGATAAAAATACTATATGTCACCACTGGCCTTTCAATCAATCGGTAACCAGTCCTATGTAATTGTGCGTTCATTTGAAGCGTTGGTTTACTTGGTGTTTATCCGTATCCTTTGCATTTGATGATACATGAAATAATTTAGAAGGCCAAATCTTATTTTTATAAGATTAAAATAATTCTATGTACGATCACTATTCCATTTTGATAATGTCAATCAGGATGACCGATATAACCTGAGTAAACCAAATGCTTCACTTCTGGAAGCACGATTCTAACTTAAGTGAAACAAATCATCTCACAGTTCTTAAACCAATTAAGGGTGTCTTTCACATACAAATAATAAAATCTAACATTACCATCGGAACTCAAAGTGGTTGCATACAACATTCCTACAGTATTGTTGCCGCTCAGACTTGCACTTTGTTTTGATTACAATGTAAACACGTGGCCGCCACCACCCATTTTTTCCTTTCCTTTTTTTTCCTTAAAACCATATACTTATTTTGATTTAGAGCTAGCTGGCTGATTTAGACCAGCATTATTTGCACAAATGTAAGGAAAATCAATCACTTAATCACAGTGTTTATTTTCTTTATCAGAGAGCTACGTGTAGTTGTCTAGGCAATTGCTAATAGATTGGCGTTATATAATTTATTTATACTGCACACCAGTTATATAGGGTCAAATGTATGCATATCGCAGTCTTAAGTTGATATCTTTTTCCCTCTTCTCTCTTTCTGCACTCCCTATTCCTCCTCATCCCCACCTATTGCATAGAATGTATTGAGATATTATTATATATGGACGGGGCCTGGATAGCACATGGTTAAATGTTCGCTTTCCATCTCCGCGTCCCAGGTTCAGCACCGGCTCCTACATGTGCAAGGCAAGATTAGGTGGTCGCCAATTTAACATTATCGGTTTCTTTCAGGTTCTCCCGTTTCCTCCATTATGAAAGACCGCATTATGCCAGCCTCTAAGTTGTTTTTACCTGGTTTTGTGAAGCTGGAAGAACTTCAATATCAATCTAGATTGGATGGATCAATGGACACACACACACACACACACACACACACACACACACACGCCTCAACTAACTGAAAACTTTGCCTTATATTATATGTTTAGAAAGTATAAATCAAGTTTGCCTATAAATATGAAATATTTAGTACAGGTTCCGAGTTTTTTTTATATCAAATACTTATTATATTTTCTGTGTTACATATCTGAAATGTTTGGTATATGATCTGAATTACTAATCTGAAAAATGATTATTATTTTTTATTGAACATATGGAAAATACGCAAATGTCGAATAGTATTGGAACTCTTATTTCAACACGATTTTTAAAAACACCTCAGTCTATTAAACACAGGATTACTGTATGATGTATTTGACTCAAATTCAAATACATGACTGTATCACAGCACGACTAAATTGCGACATTTGCGGTCGAGGTCGATTGGTTCCGGTAATGGAAGAAAATGATTCAGACACAGGAGCGGTCGCGGAGCTAGGTGCAGTATGGTTACTTCTGGTGCAGTCACATTGATTTCACTGTGCACTGCATGAATAATATTGGTAAATTTCTGTCTGAATCGTAACAGTGGTAATCGAAGAAATCTTTAAATATTTTGTTATAAAATTCCGATTTATATACTTTGTCTACTTATGTGGAACCTAAGCATAACTAAATAAATTACATCTAAAATTAATTACTTTTAATAATTACTTTTATGTGATTGTTTTGTAATGGAACGAATTTTATTTGGTATATTTATCGATAAATTTATATGTTGTAAGCACAGACTATAGAACAATAAGCCTTTATTTTCTCAAAGAAGGATTCCAGATTTATGTTTTTAGCACTTTTGTTTTAGTGAGTCACCTGTTGGAAAAATCGTTATCGGAACCTTGACTATTATAACTTTGGGTGAAATAACAAAGTACTAAAGAAAAAGGAACCGAAATTGTCTATATTGGGGTGGGCGTGTGTGTGTGTCTGTCTGTGTGTGTGTGTGTGTGTCTGTGTCTGTGTGTGTGTGTGTGTGTGTGTGAGAGAGAGAGAGAGAGAGAGAGAGAGAGAGAGAGAGAGTTGCGGTAAAATTATAACTGTTGTATTAATATTATTTACAGTAGCTGTGCATGCTGCACGAAACAATGACAAATTTCATGCTACACTAGACGAGGCCTAATTGCATACTACACTAAACAATGGCTAATTGCATATATCAAGATTTAAATTTAATAAATTCCTGTGGTGCATGGCGAATGGCAGAGTTATGACAGTAGTCTGGGACTATAAATATCGGCAATTACACTCATGACTAGCCTAACATTTGTGCATACAGTAAGATTATGACCAAGATCAATAACTGAATAAGTTCATAAAAGATCGTATGATATAGGTTTCCTATAAATCCAGAACTTTACATTATGGGCTAAAGTCCAGATTTTCGTAGATAAACGTTCAAGGATTTCTCGGTCCTTATACTTGGTTTCATGATAACGTTCTCAGGGTGAAAAGTTCTAAGTATTTAAAATAAAGCTTTTAACATATGAGGAATAAATGACGTCATTCCGTTTTAATTACACACACATATATATGAAAAAATATAAATTAAAATTGTTTGAATCACATGTAACCAGACTGAAAATAAACGAACAGTACAATAAACTATTAATGAGTACAATTATTAGTAGGAAGCATAAAAAGACGAAGACGGACATTTAGAAATAATGAATATAAGAACATACAGCATACATGTTAAAGTTTTAATGATCATTATGTCTGTTTAGAGGTAGATACCTTTAAGGGGTATACAAGGGGTATACAAGAAGAAAATCTGAATAAACAACAAATATACGCAAAATTCACCGTCACTGAATTAAACCCAAGAAATGTCATTATTGCTTTGACTGCATAACTATTGAAAATGCATCCGTCGTGACAATTCTTTCTTCAATAGTTTGCTTTCAATGTCATTTATCCCCCATAACCTACCAGCATTTGTACCAATTAAGAACCCACAAGGTCATTACATATGATGAAAAATGAATACATAACATACAATGGTAAAGGCGCAACGTTTTCATTGTATGAATATAAGAATTTGTCCTGTATCTACATGGCTACATGTTGTTACGTATGCCCTCTTGCTAAAACAGAGATTAAACTGAAGGATATTGTACGCATAGTTCGATTTCTACCAGGATTTGTTAAAGGTCACTGGCCACCTATATTGTACAAACGTGTGATATTATTATAGTCACAAACAAAACGCATTTGTTATGTATGCACACCATAAAAATGTTTAATTAAACTTAAAAATCCGCTTTTTTAAATGAAAAAATTATTTGGCAATCTCCGTAAACAATCGGTAGTTTCCGCGTGCCAAAAACGGATATGACGTACATTGATCCCTTCTATCCAACCTAGCCATTCAAGTGTTTAATTTCCCCACGTAAATGTCTATGTGATATATCTTACGATCGTGCTCTTGTACAGCAAATATGGTGCACTGTGTTGCATATGGATGTAACCAAAAGAGTGATGATGGGGAAAAAGGGTTCATTCTTTTTCCGAAAGACCCTATTTACTAGAAAAAAGGTGGATTCAAGCTGTGGGATCGAATAGGGTGAGGGGATGAGGAAGTTGTATCATTTATGCCGGATTATAGTTAATTTGGCCCAAAGACAATTCGGCCCAACTCGAAAGACAATTCGGCTCAACTTAACAATAGTTTGAACAAGTTCTTTTTCTTCAAACAACAAGTAGATACTATGTAAGATAGGTTTTAGGAAAAAATCTAAATTTAAACGAACTGTCTTGATATTCTTTCAAAGAAAATAATCATACTTCGTAATGTACATATATATGAGAGAAAACACAAACTGACATATCTTGCTCGTTCTAATTAAAATATTGATATACATTTGTTTAATGCTAAAAAATATATATATATATATATATATATATATATATATATATATATATATATATATATATATATATATATATATATATATATGCATCTGCACAATGACATTCTCAATTTAAGTCTTCCGTTCAAATGATCAATATTGATTCATTAAACAATAATACTTAACAAATATTCTACAGAGTACGTATACATTTTTCTAACAGTAGTGTACATGAGATATTAAAACAAATATATTTAATTTTAGGCTTCACGTTGTAACACTGCTGCATATAATACACCCTCGATTACACATGAGAGAGAGAGAGAGAGAGAGAGAGAGAGAGAGAGAGAGAGAATAATGTTGAGCATTTTGTCAGTGTTGCTGCAACATGAAGCTCTTACCAGTTAATTTTATTGCTTTTTTTATTTTTCAACTTGTCTTAGTGAGTGCGCGCGTAAATTAAAAGCTTGTCATTACTAGTTAATATCCTGAATCATATATGCTCCATTATTCCGTACAAATAAGAAAGGAAATAATTTTGTGTTGAATTTGTGCCCCACCCACCACCCACGGTACAAAAAAAAATTTATAAACACACACTTATTTGAAAATAAAATGAAAGAAACTAACCTTGCATTGTTATCATTTATTCCTTCTTTTTTCATCATGCGAAATTTATTAAAGAAAAAAATATATTCACGAACTCGGTATATGTAGTGGATACCTGCTTGCGTATGCATCCTTACTGTAGCGTGTATCGCTTATGTCAAATAACAAAATCGCAAAAGAGATGAAAATATCACCCGACTGCTTGAAGGCACCTGCCATTCACGCATAAGTTTACAAGGTGCAAACTGACCAAGATTGTATTGTATCCAGGTTAACTATACGACGGTATCTCGCAAATACAAATCATTATTTTAAAATCCAATCACTGTGAGCGCAAATGATAATCTTCTCGCTCGCATGGGTTACAAAAGTGTTATTAAAGCAAGGTATTGTTGTTCATACTATTTGCCCTGCAAACATCAATTATGATTACATCGGGCAAACAAATAGATGCCCGGGTGATGGATGAACACAACTGGCAGCCATTGCCGGATTAAATCCTGTGGATGCCCCTAACCAGTCGAAATCTCGCCCCCTCCCCCCTGCAAATTATCTCCTAATACGTCAAGATCAAATCAATATTATTTTGATCCGTTGTTGCGGGGCCTCAAAGGCGTGAGGCCCATAGACCGGTGACTACTCTGCCTATTTGGTAATCCGGCACTGCTGGCAGCGAGCAAATATAACTCCTTGCTTAAACTTACCGACAGGATATCAGATACAAAGGTTATTTTATTACAAAGCAAACCAACCCCGGAAACTGACTTTGATATCTTTTAAGTGTGCATATTTTTCTTATGAAGTTCGCCGACATAAGGAAGCCAAGTTTGGTTCCTTTGGATTCTCTTAAGTGTGCCGATTTCTTTTTCTTTTTTTTTAATAAAGTCGGCCGACATAGGGAAGCCAACATTGATTCCTTTTTACCTGTATTAACGGGAATTTTCAAAATAAATTGAAACAAAAAACAGTTTTGAACGAGACACAATCTAGTGCGTCGCGCACGCATATCGATATAAGGCTGAACAGTAAATTAGTCTTCAATAGTTTCATCTAAATGTTCCCTATCCATAGTTTATAATGTTTTATTTTTTGACAAGAAGCATGTACTTCGTCTTGCGGGATAAATGTACGTCATTTCCGGTTGGCGTCTATAGGTGGGAAATCGTACGTAAGGGGAAGTAACAGCGTTGTATACCTCTATTTCGAGTAATTCAATTATTTTTTCTCGTTTATACTTGATAATTTTTGTGTTCTTTTTGTGCGAGTATAACTACTTTTAATCATGTAATGCAAACCTGATGTAAACAAAATAATGTTGGAGTATGGCCGGTGACCATTAACTTATGCTTTGGTTTGAATCGACCTGAATTTAGGCACATTAATTTCGTGAACTTTTCCAGTCTCACCTTCAATAGATTAGTTAAATTCCGCTTCATATCGAAAAGATTTGGTTTATCTACGTCATCAATACAAATTCACAGTTCGGAAAGAAATTCTTTGTAGAAATGAGTTACTGCTCTCACCAGTCGGCAAAACGTGAAGTATAACCTAAATTACAGTAAAAAAAAAATTTTTTTTCATCTTTGAATACTGTCTGAGCGCATAACGGTATGTCAGTTAGTATAGTTCTAAACGGTACTTAAAGGGTATGATACGTGGTATAGTAGTGGGCCCCGAGTGGCCAAGTCGTCTAAAGCGCTCACCGTTACGGATCACTGCCATCTCACCTGTCTGCTTGGGTTCGAGTCTCAGGTTCGGCCAATGTGGGTATGCAAGAAAGCTTACCAGTAGCTTCTCGTGGGTCGGTGGTTCTTTCCAGGGTTTTCCCGGGTTCTTCCTCCACCATTTATACTGGCCGCCATGTATAGTCTATCTTGTGCTGTAAAATGGCGTTAAACCCTACAACAACAACAACAACAACAAGAACATGGTATAGTTAAAATCGTACGCGTACGGTATGATACGTGGTACAGTTAGAAACGCATCGCATATGGTATGATACTTGGTACAGTTAGAAATGGTACGTAAGCGCTAAGTAAAGGTAATGAAGAATCAGAAGAACCATTTAAACACTCGGGAGCGACCCTGACTGGTACAAAAACAGTATTTTAGCGAAAATAGCAAGAGACGTTAAATCTACAAGCCTACATACATGCTATTTTACCAGTTGGCGGAAAGATCGGGTTTGACTTGCTATAGGGACAAGTTGAATCCATCATGTCGAGAGGTATTCATACGCCATAGTAAACGAGTTATTTCCCTCGCTCAAACAAAACACGAATGCGTTTCGTATTTATTGATTGCCAGTTCTTGTTGGGATTCCAAATAATTTTAGCTATCAAATGTCAATTAAAATAAAAATAAACCGGAATTTATAATGGCTAGATTACGTGTAGCTAAGATTATCGATGCGCGAACGTCACTGAAAACAGCAATAGCTCCCGCTTTGGCGTGCGATACGGAAATGCGGGTCAAATATCCGTTCCCACGCCAGATCAATCATGTCAGATTAAACGGATATGCAACAGTGAGTTGATTGTCGTGGAGAGAAAGCGAGGCCGTAAGTCCGATACGTATTTGTACACGGTATCAAACGAGTTCCCCCCCCCCCCCCATCTAAATAAAACATGAATGCACTCTGGTATTTATCACAGACCTAAGTTCTGCGCTTTCAAACTATTTTCAGATATACAGTGTGGATGGATTTTGAAACAATGTGATATTAATGAAAGTTAGATTTGGTTCATCTAAAACGCGGGTGTCAGTGAGAACACATAAATTATTCCACTATGATGTGCGATACGGCAAAATGTATTCAACATCATTACGAAATGCCATTTCCTCCATGTAAGATTACATGGACATATAGTAAAGAAAAATAATAGCGTGGTTGAAGAAATAGATGGTACCAGATGTATGCAAATGGCACATTAACCAAATGCAGAAATACAAGTAAAGTAACAGACATAATATCTTAATCTGCCTTGCGGTCAAAATGGCATTTAGGAGAAAAGTTCGTCAGGTTCTCATGAAAGACCGTAGTTATTGACCTTTGTCGTGCACAAATGTGCTGCAAAAAATTGAACCTTATCAGGGTTAACACCTGAGACGTGTTTTTTCTGTAATCCATCCCACTCACGTGTTTTATTATGCAGGATGAATATTTCTTCTCACCTGCCAAATTAGCACAAAGTGCTGAGTCGAACATGTGGTAGGAATTCAGAAGATTTCATATAATCGTTCGAGAAAGTAAAAGAAAACATACGAACATTATATTACTTCTCCAGTAAATAGACGGAGACGGAGATCGTTGCAGAACAGAAGTAGATGTTGTTCCAGTCCGGGTTTAGGAAAAACAAAGTATTATATATGAAATTCGTCAAATAAATATAGTTATATGTTTACCCATAATTCATTAATTATTATGGGAACAGTAGGTGGAGAACGTCCTATCAAGTGTCTAATTCAAATGTTTCTACATTAATAAATTAGATGGATGACATTAGCCCATGTAGGCTCTTCTAATCCACTGAGACCTATACAGTTTTTATTTCTGAAAAAACAGAAGACATGCTTTCAATAGCACAGCATGCGGCATATGGACTCGTTGCAAATAAAATGAAGAATATCGGTCAGTTGATTGGGGACTGGAGATCCAAACGTGTAATAATATAACACAATGTAAGACACGATTCCTCACTTCTCGGTATTCCAACCCTGCAAGCTTGTCCTATTTTCATCTTCTGATGTAAAACGTACGCCAAGAGCAATCAAGAATAGTCCAAGTTTCAAAACATCCGAACAGACATCGATCAGTTCATGCCATTTTGGAGAAAGTTCTACATTTGTTGGCCGATTTCAAGCGACAAGCACTCGGATATTCCCGGATTTCACACTTGTATCCTGTCGCTTGAAATCGGCCAACAGCAACACACACACGGGTAAAGTGAACTGTATGAAAGTTGTAACGTTAAGATGATAATAAAAAAATAATCAGCAAATCAGGATGTGTCTGTGAAAACAAACACTACTAGCAATTTCCAGTAAGCAAAAGCATAAGAAAATATTTTACCTGGAAAAGAATAATTTCGATAGATATTGAACAACAGTTGTACAAAACATAATCAACATGTATACAATGCTTTGTGGTTAATAGATGTGACATGACAACAAGGTTCCGGACACAAGTACAGTGCTTTGATGGTTAATAGATGTGACATGATCACAAGGTTCCGGACACGAGTACAATGCTTTTGTTGTTCATAGGCCTGACATAACAACAAGGTTTCGTACACGAGTACAATGTTTTTGTGGTTATTAGGCTTGACATCACGGCAAGGTTTCGGACACGAGTACAATTCTTTTGTGGTTCCTTTAGCGTGACATGATAACAAGGATCCGGACACGATTACAGTGATTTTGTGGTTAATAGGCATGACATAATAGCAAGGTTCCGGAAACGAGTACAATGTTGTTTTGTGGTTAATAGGCGTGACATGATAACAAGATTCCGGACACGAGTACAATGCTTTTGTGGTTAATAGGCGTGGCATGATAACAAGGTTTCGGACACGAGTACAGTGTTTTTGCGGTTAATAGGTGTGACATGATAACAAGGTTCCTGACACGAGTACAGTGTTTTTGTGGTTAACTGGCGTGGTATGATAACAAGGTTCCGGACACAAGTATGATGCTTTTGTAGTTAATAGGCGTGACATGATAACAAGGTTCCGGACACGAGTACAATGTTTTTCTTATTCATATCGCCCTAACGTCAGGAACGTTGTTCGAGAACCGACAAGAACCTCGTTACCAGGTTGTGAATTCACACCGCCTTTGAAGCGGTAGCAGATACAAACAAAGATGGCTGAAAATGCCAAGCGTTGATTCGCCATATCTTTTGTTCAGAAATCAACTCGAGTTCTTACGGCTAGTAACGCGCAGAAACATACGAAAACGTTGATCCCAGAACATATCACCCAAAGATGGCTTTGCATTCGTTGTCAGTCAAGGCAAATGTAGGAGTTTTTTTCTTTCCGAACTAGTAGATCTTTTCACCTTCTCAACACCCGTAATGATATTATTAACACAAAATTCATATCTTTGTCGGACCTATTTAAACTAACATATTTACCATTACCTTTCCTATGTCACAATTTTTTTGAAATATCCAGACGGTCCATTTATCGTTACTTCTTAAGACCTAGCCATATGCTTAGCATAGTATGCGAAGTGTAATCGGTGCCGGTGGGGTCCAACACTTCATGTAAATTGACTTAGAATTTCTAAATATGAAATGTTGTTGCACAAATGAATAATACTGACAAATGTCCACGTACATTTACATTTGTTATGAACTTGGATTTTAGAAATATAAAAGGTACTGTTATTCGTGCATAGAGTCCAGGTTCACGGAAGCTTACATTATTAAATAGCTATGGAAATGCAAAGGAGACACTTTAAATTGAAAAGCTGATATTAACACTTCGGTGAGTTCCCGAATTAGACCAGTAATATTAATTTATCAAGACACGTATTCGAGTGAAGAAATTGTGACCGCTTACGGTTCGTAAGACATGGTCCATCGCATACTACTTTCGATACCGAGATGATCGTCTTTCAACACGGTCCTTAAGGCATGATCTGTTGCGTACCACTTTCGATACCGAGATGATCGTCTTCCACGACGGAAGGCTTAATATACTTCTCATTCAAGTTTATGACCTGTGTGTGACGCACGCGCGCGCGCGCATACACACACAGGATCCGTCTTAATCATCAATTCATCTGCTGTAAGGAACTAGGGCCGGATTTGAAGTGAGAGACGTGACGAGGGGGTCATGTGCAAAGCCAAGCCCAATAATGTCAGAAACAATGATAGTATTGGATGTTTTAACATCCTACTTAGCATCCCGGTGAATCCGCCAATATAAACTGCATTTTACTAACTTAGCTAAATTCCCAATTTTTTTATGCTTGTTAAGTTCTCTATATGGCATAGTTGTTTGCTTGTTAAATTCTCTATATGGCACAGCTGTTTGATTGTTTAGTTCTCTATATGGCACAGTTGTTTATTCGTATGATTTTACCGGTGACCAAATCCATAAAACCAGGAAAAATCACCGGAAATGGAACATGAATTAATAGACATTGCATGCTTTGGCACCAGTGATGAATGTCAAGAGGAAAGTACCCGAACATAGTACTTTCCTTGTCCATGGTTTTGGACATTCAGCCTTCTGTATGCAAAAGTTTATAATGCCATCTCCCTTTCTTGTTATCTTTAGCAAAATATTATTTACCCATCCATGCAAACATTATATACTGAAACCCAGTTTTCGTTCTGCAATATCCTGGCTCGCCACAGTCAACCACTTTCTCCCTTCTTTAAGAAATAAGACCTATAATTTACCCGGTTTATAATTAGGTTGATATTCGTTGACCACATAACATATCATCTTAACAGAAGCATTCGATTAGGAACAGCCTGCGTGTGCACAATTTTGATCTGGATTTGTATACAGGCATTGTTTGCCGATCCCTCTTATAACGAAAGTTGCTCTAAGCGCAGCAATCTTTCCATTCACACAAGCCGATTACGTGATGTGGAAATCCTTTAATCAAACGAGTGCATATTCATCCTTTTGATAGAGAAAACCAAGTTATCTCTAATCCCATTTTGTCTGTGATATAGGTACATTCATTGTGACTAAACGCTTGCAAAATATAGATCATTAATATACGCACAATTGCATTTTTTGCTTCTGACAACTTTGGTCTAGCCACTATTATTCACCGTGATTACATCTGACCCCACATACCCCGTGTTAACTCTCTAATGGATCCATAATAGCCTGAAGTTTATCTTGCAGCTTTGTATTCCCAAATAACCAGTCAGGGCCTACCAGTCAGGCGCAGCATAATTCACTGGAGGTGGTATGCATTAATATTCCAAAAACAAATTCCCTATTATCTACTAAACCACGCACCATTACAGTCAAAATCAATCTAAAACAGTTATGTGTATAGAAATAATATTTAAGAATTATGACGTCTAACGCAATGAGGGTGGGGATGGAAATAAAATTAAATCTGAGGTGACCGATATACCGTTAGTCGAATTGTAGAATCGGTTAAATTTTGAATGAACTTTGAAATTGTTATGCTATCTACAGTTAGCTGTATAAAAAAAAAAAAAAAAAAAACTGAAGAGAAAACTAAACATTAAAGAGAAAAGTCAACGCTATCCTTTATGAATAAGTGTCCTTTGTAAAAAAAAAAAAATAATAATTAAGAAAGGGGTTCATAAATATTGTAATAATTGAAAAGGTGTCCTTTATATGGAAGTCTTCTTGCAGGAAAATATGGAGACGAGTAAATTAGTTTGAAAAGATGTCCTTCACATGGAGATCTCCATTAAGTAATATGTTGGGAAGGATAGATTGGGTTGAAAATGTGTCCATCGTTTGGAAATCTCCTTTTATGAATATATAAAGACGGATAGATTGGTTTGGTAGAGGGGATGTATTTAGGTAGATTTTTTTAAAAAGCAACTTTAACTTAAATTTTTCAGTCATATTGCTACGATGTCTGCAGTAAAGCAGGTTATAGTGATGCCTAGCACTAGAGCATCATGCCGCAGACATGTAGCACGATGTCCCACCCAGTCACACGATCCTGACACCAGGCCGACCAGTCCTGACACTAACCCCTTAATGCTTGGCGCCTAACGAGGCAGCTGTTTGTGCCATTTTGTAAAATAAGTCTTTCGTACGACTCGGCTGGTGTTCGAACCAGCGACATCCAGCATCCGAAGCGGACGCTTTTACCACTAGGCCACGGGAGCGGTCAGGTAAACAAAAACGGAAGATCTTAAGAGAATGTTCATTTAATGCTAACCATAATAATAATCCTCAAAGTTTGAAATCTCTGCCAAAAAGATGCAAATAGAGGCAGAATTACATAAAACCCATGTTGTTGTCACAAATGGTGGAAACGAAGAGGAATTTAAAAAATGTACATATCAACACTTCTTTCCTAATAGTATAATGATCCTATTTAATCAACAATGTACAAAATAATGAAAGACTCCTTTCCAATCAACAATGTACAAAATAATGAAAGACTCCTTTGCAATCAACAATGTACAAAATAATGAAAGACTCCTTTGCAATCAGTAATGTACAAAAGAATGAAAGACTCCTTTGCAATCAACAATGTACATTGCAATCTACAATGTACAAATAACGAAAGACTCCTTTGCAATCAGTAATGTACAAATAATGAAAGACCTCTTTGCAATCAGTAATGTACAAAATAATGAAAGACTCCTTTGCAATCAACAATGTACAAATAACGAAAGACTCCTTTGTAATCAGTAATGTATAAATAATGAAAGACTCCTTTGCAATCAACAATATACAAATAACGAAAGACTCCTTTGCAATCAATAATGTACAAAACAATTAATGACTCCTTTGCAATCAACAATGTACAAATAACGAAAGACTCGTTTGTAATCAGTAATGTATAAATAATGAAAGACTCCTTTGCAATCAACAATATACAAATAACGAAAGACTCCTTTGTAATCAGTAATGTATAAATAATGAAAGACTCGTTTGCAATCAACAATATACAAATAACGAAAGACTCCTTTGCAATCAATAATGTACAAAACAATTAATGACTCCTTTGCAATCAACAATGTCCAAAATAACGAAAGACTCCTTTGCAATCAACAATGTCCAAAATAATGAAAGATTCCTTTGCAATCAACAATATACAAAATACTTAAAGACTCCGTTACAATCAACAATGTACAAAATAATCAAAGACCCGTTTGCTCTTGTGCACGGCATTCATAAAATACAAATAGTTCAACGACTCGAGAGTTTTGTCGGAAATTTGAAGCACATAGAAGAAGGATACATTTGGGTCACTTGGAGTAATTTGTGTTTATTTTTATCCACACTTCCTTTCTGAAATAGCTAATAAGTTATTTTCCCATAGAGAAATGTATATAATTTGTCTTGTAATTCTTCCAGAGATCATGCATTCCACACTGAAACGAGATACTTTTGAATGTATTTTGGATAGTATTTTAGGCTTTTCCCTACGCTTGGCTGCATGTAAGTAAATCATACAGCATTTGTGGTTGAACATTAAAAGGTGTTTTAGCCATGCACAGAAAATCGACATATTCGAGTTTTTTAACGGTTGAATGTTGAATTGTTGTTATATATCTAGTGTTGAACGGTTTGAATGGAGATTGTACTGCTCTATCACCCTATACCACCTGTCTTCGTAGTAACTGAGACAAAAAGCACTCAGAGCTCCCTGGCAGTGACATCCCTAGTCTTCGACACCTTCACCTGCGCGTGCCATGAAATAACACAAGATACTTTGAGACTACTTTCGATTGCTATGGTAGCTACCAACTCAGATGATTCCATCACGTGTCACACTGCTTATAAGTGTTGTGATAAAAGCTGAGTGCAATGTATCCAGGGAAGAACTGTACGGCTGAACATGATATTAAACTCCGCAACTGTCCACGATACATTGTTATCATTTTAGGAGCTACGTGTGGGAAAGAGTCGTTACCAGTAAGGCAAAGAGTAACGTGTGGGAACGAGATTGCAACCTGTATGTTAAAATCAAAGACTTATGCGTGGGAACAGGTTGTAACCAGTATATAAAGACAAGGAGTAACGCGTAGGAACGGGGTTGAAACAAAAGTCAAGGTGTTACGTGTGTGAACAGGGTTGTAACCAATATGTAAAAGACAAGGAGTTACGTGTGGGAACTGTTTGTAACCAGTATATTAAATGCAAGGGGTTACGTGTGGGAACGGGGTTGTAACCAGTATATAAACAGGATGGAGTTACGTATGGGAACGGGGTTGAAAGCAGTATCTAAAAGGCAAGAAGTTACGTGTGGGAACAGGGTTGTAACCAGTATGTAAAAGACATGGAGTTACGTGTAGGAACGTGGTTGTAACCCGTGTGTAAAAGATAAGGAATTACGTGTGGGAACTGGTTGTAACCATTTATAAGATGCAAGGAGTTACGTGTGGAAAGGAGTTGTAACCAACATGTAAAAGTGAAGGGGTTGCGTATGGGAACGGAGATATAACCAGTATCTAAAAGGCGTGTGGGAACTGTTTGGAACCAGTATATTAAATGCAAGGAGTTACTTGTGGGAACGGGGTTGTAACCAGTATGTAAAAGAATGGAATTACGTATGGGAACAGGGTTGAAAGCAGTATCTAAAAGGCAAGGAGTTAGTGTGGAAACGGGGTTGTAACCAGTATGCAAAAGGCAAGGATAAGACTTGAAACAAAGATGGTGGCCAGAATTAAGGCCTTTTACCAATCTGTCCAAGTTTTACTAATGGTAGACATGTGATCGAACATACAGCTATGGCGCTTTACAATCTCGTTTCATAGAGCTAAACTAAGCGTTGTACATGTAGATCGATCTCAGTAGGCCATTTATTTTCTTCTCATGCAATATTTATTTATATCTTTCTTCTCCCGATGTTTGACTTTCAGCCATGTTCTAGATGTAGTCTACATTATGATTGACATAATAGTTTAATTTTATTTTTATCTTTTTCAATGTTTTAAGCATTTTGCATACAAATCAGTTATATATTAGCGCGTACACACACACACACACACACACACACACAAACACACACACACACAAACACACACACACTTCAATTTAAATGAACGTTTGGTCTTAGTAATTTAATTTAACCATATGCTGTATACTGTATAAAGGATGATATAATATTAGTAACAAGCCTTTCTTCATATTATATATTTTACCTACAGTTAATCTCTCTGTCTGATGTATTTTATATTGACTCCATTGACATTGACAAGCACTGATTCTGTGATCAATGTGTGCATTATTGTCTTTAACCTCCATTGACACTGACAAGCACTGATGCTGTGATCTAAATGTTGTTTTCTATAACCTCCATTGACATTGACAAGCACTGATACAGTTATCTAAATATTGTTTTCTATAACCTCCATCGACATTGTCAAGTACAGATGTTGTGACTGAAATCTGTTTTCTTTAATCTCCATTGGCATTTATACATACTGATGCTGTGATCTCTTCATTATTTTATTTGATAAATTCAATTTGCATTGACAAGTACGGACACTGCAATCCCTATCTGTGTATAGTATCTTATCAAGGAAAGTGTTTAAAAAGTTCCTCTTCATGTTCTACATTTAATGCACACCAATTATTATATATAAAATATTTTTATCAAAAATACGGAGCTTGTTTGAAATATATAAACGAATCATTTACTGTTCATATACAAATATATCCTGCTTTCCACATACAATATTTCTTTTGTCATTTTATTTGGTCTTTAACGCGATAATTTAATTTCTTTTTGGGAAATGATATTGTTAAACCTTACTGTTTCTTGCAACTGGAAAAATTACGTGTGTAGATCGGAACATTGCATGAAAAGAAGACAAGGAAGGTGAAGGAGGAAGTGAATAAGAGGGAATTTCTATCACAATACTATATTTGAGTTATTAAAGAAAATCTTTGAAGAAGCTGTGAATTATGTGTATGTTTGTGTGTCTGTATGTGTCTGTGTGTGTGTGTGTGGGAGGAGAAGAATAGTAAAAACTAGTTTCCTAACGGAGATTGTTGTTTTCCAGATACATGTATAGTTTCATTGACGATACTGCATACGCACTGATCACCCAACGCAAACACATGCGCTCGATCATTTCCGGTTTTGCTACCAGAGACACTTTCAAACACGTACTTCCGGTTTTGCTACCAGAGACACTTTCAAACACATACTTCCGATGCGCCCATCAAGATCAACCGAAAGTATCAAACTGTTTACATGCAAACTTTCACAGATTACGGATGCAGATTAAGATTCATGTGTCCGTCTCCTGTATTTTGACCATGTGACTTCAAACGAATCAATGTAATTATGTTTAACTGACAGGAGTGCATATATTATATTATTGTAATTACAATTAGGTATAAACAGTTAATCAACTGCCACTAAAACAAATAATCTATTAATTATTTTGTATAGCTTTTAAAACTTCACCAGAATGTTACGAAGTCCAACTGAGTCACATTAATTTTGAGTTGACCCCCTAAAGCATGTATAATATTAAATTGCCCAGGGTGACCGAGTGGTCTAAGCGCTCGTCTTTACCGATCACTGCCATCTCTCCTCTGTCCGTGTGGGTTTGAGTCTTGGGCTCGACCAGTGTGTGTATGTTAGAAAGCAGCCAATAGCTAGCTATCCGCGGCTCGGTGGATCTTGCCGAGGCTTCCCCGGGTTCTTCCTCCACCAGTTATACTTGCCGCCATGTATAGCCATGCTATTTTGCGCTGAGAAATGGTGTTATACCCCAAAACAACAACAAAATTGCTGATGACAGTGAATTAAGCATGTTCACCTGTTTGTAACTACAATAATCAAGGAACTCCTATGAGGTAAAAATAATCAAAATGTATGTTCTGTTGTGCTCATTTTAAGTCATATGGTCAAAATACATGTTGTAATGACTAAGAAGGGCACATACAACTTAACGAGGATCAAAACACGTAAACAGCCGATACGTCAAATGAGTCACAATTATAGTTAATACAACATCTTACTATATCGGCCATTGGCTGGCCATCCCAGGATATAAAAGGGTCTAAAAAAGACGATATTGTCTTGTAGGCTCGTAAGCAATTTCTACTAGATAAATTTCAAATACAGCTATTAGTCATCAACGGATATTTGTTTTCTTAAATTAAATTATTCCAATACAGTTACAGTAGATAAACTAACCTCATGTTGGTCAATAATGGAAGGAATAAAACAAGAAGAGAAACTACCTCTCAGCATAGGCTGCTTGTAATATTTTCCGTCTAAATCATACGTTGGGAGTCTCGGTGGTTCAGATGGTAGATCTGTCTCGTAATCCAAGGATCACGGCTTCGACACCGACTCAGACCAGCCCGAGTGGAATGCCTCTTTGTGCCCTTGTGAAGGGCACTAAGCCCCCATTTCCTCATTCGGGTATAGCCAATGACGTGTTGAAAGTGCCCTTTGAGAAAGAACACAAAAATGTATATCACGTTGATTTTCAGAAAATAAATTTTGTTTTTATTTCCTCCTCTTACTCATTAGAAGTATTTTAGACGCTTTATTTTGTTTAATGTGCATCGAGATTAACGCTCGTGAATATTGATTAATGTACATCGAGATTAATGCTCGTGAATATTGTTTAATGTCGGAATGTTTGCCAGCTAGAAATTTGATTGCCTCATTGCCAATAGAAAAGAAACCCCATATAATAGCTTTTTAAAAGACATTATACTGATAGAAAAAAATTGTATATGTATTAAAGACGCATATCTGGAAACATGTGCCTGACATGGATAAGTTTCACGTGTCTCTATTAGGACAAAGTATGCCATGGTACCTGGTAGGTAACAGGGACGAAAGACAACCGGGTTTGTAGTTGATCCAAAACTAAATTCTGCCCAAGAATCAAGGTGAACATTTCTACTCCAGTTCTGTTGTAGTGTTCCAGGGTACAGATCTTCTCAGTTGTTCCTTATCAAGTTGTGCAGCTGTAATTGAAATTTACACTTTACACCGAAGATTTCCGATACAAAAGCAATCTAGAAAACCACGCCTTTTTTTTACAGCAGAACTACAACGGTGATATCTATTACATAGTCCGTTGAAATTGAGATAAATGCATAAGAATAGATAAATATTGCTCACCAACCATTTTCATGGTTTTAGAGGCAAAACATGGAAAGAAAATACGAAACTTTAAAGTCCGGACATTGTCCAAAATATCCAACTGAAAGGCGATGTGAACTTTCTTCATGGATTCCGCAACTCTTTATTGCCAATCTCATTGAAGGGAACTTGTTCAGATTTTACACGGGTAAGAATTGCAATTTGTTCTTCTTGTCTTTCTATCTCTTTTTCAATACAAAATATAACATGTCGGACAATCCATCGTCCTGACACAAACCTATGGTTCAAAGAAAGGTGTTGACAACCATTGTATTGTTTTAGTTTCTTTTTCTGTCACTAGAGGGCCCAGGGTGACTGGTCTGTGGTGTTCACCTTTACGGGTCACCGACAGCTCACCTCTGTCTGTGTGGGTTTGAGTCTCAGGCTCGGCCAATGTGAGTATGTGACAAAGCTTACCATTAGCTTCCCGTTGGTCATTGGTTCTTCTCGGTTTTATCCCCCGTATTCTTTTACCACCGGATAAACGGGCTGTCATCTATAGCCTATTATGTGCTGAAAAATGGGGTTGAAACTACAAATCTTACTGTCATTTTGTTTTATTGTTTGTTTTTTTTCATTTGTTTTGTTTTGTTTTGTTTGTTGATCAGTTTATCAGAATATTACTTTTTTATTCACCAAAGTTCATTCCGCCACGGTTCCATCAAATGGATGCATATCAAGTTTCCGAATGTTCAACCGTGAAGAAATGTTTTGAAATTAATCTGGCCTGATTTTAATAGATAGGTCAAGGGTGATTCCGGCCTCAGGTTATACGTGTCTCCAGGAAATTATAAGCTAATTAAGAATAAGGCGAAGTTCACACCTCGTGAAGATAAGGCGTGACCTAAAACTGACCTCGGTCAAACTCCCTCGAGAACTGCATGAACGATTAGAGAGCTATATACATGGATGTGCCTGCTTTTGATGTATATAACTGGTTGAACTTTATTGGTAACAAAAGTAGCTTTCTAAATTTTTATGTAAGAATGAGAGACATTCCAGCAGGACTTTGCGACCTGAGAATGATTTGTCACCAGGCAAGTGTGCAATGCTTGTCTAATTGCACATTACAGTATTTCGCGGGACGTTGGCTCGAATATATACATCGCTAATTACGAGTCAAGAACTGTAACGAATACCTTTCAATATATGGTTGAGCAGAACAGATTTATCCTTTTTGATGAAATTTTATTCATCTTTCTTTTATGTACATATTTTCTCTTTGATCAACTTTTGATTACACATAGTAACCGGTAAAAGTTAAGAGGATACATTTGACGGTAATTTAATTTGGCAGGTTTGGTGAAAGAATAGCTTAGAGTCAAAGTTAAGGACAAGTAAAAAGATTAAATCGGATTCGTGTAAAACAACACAAAATCTCTGCGAATAAAGTCATCCTAAGTCAAGGTATGGCATCACGAACATAATGCGATCTGTACAGTATTTCCTTTTTCTGAAGTAAAACACAAGAATGAGAACTAGGTTGTTTATCCAATATTCAAATCCTATCTCTTTACATTCATTGCCGGTTCGCTTCTAATTGTCAACACACTAAATGGGTGGCATTTACTCCACTCAAAGACGTACCATCATTCTGAAGGAAAACCAGACTCGGTTTGATTGGAGTTGGTATTTTAGTGCAAAGCAACACAAGTAGGTTACTTGATGTTAAAGGCAGTTGGAGAAAAAGGCCATACCGAAAGACAAATCAGTGTAACCGACCTAGGCTGATTCGATGGCAAGATTTGAACCTGCCTCTTAAATAAATGTACTGTATTGTATTTTATATTAGTATATTTATACTGTGCTATTGTATTGTATTGTATTGTGCAGTATAGTATGGTATGATACTGTATTGTAAATAATAATAATTTAAAAAAATGCGCCCTTATCTTAGATTCTATAAATCTTAAATGTATGCATTCCATTTCATCGAACTCTACATGTTCAACAACAATAGGTTCATAATGGAATACCAGTCTACCATCATCACAATAAATGGTCAACATAGTTATCTAAGGAATATATAGAATAAGTACTTTGCACATGTTCATGCGGATACTTCGAGTCTACAGTGTTATGATACGAAGAGAGGAGAGATGTCATAATATTCGATTATGGCATCACAATTGAGAAAACAAACAACTTTTTAAAATGTGTTTGCATTGGTTCCGATTCATAGTTATGTATCCTCCGATGAAGAAAATATCGAATCGATTAAGAGCATACAGAAATCCGAAGCGTCATCGATTACCAATGTTTGGTTTGGGTTTTTTTTTGTTTTTTTTTTAACATGCCTGGCATTTGTTTTAGTGCGCTGCTGACTTTTGTATTTCGGAATGACAATAAAAGTAGTGCTTTTACAAATGCATACAATAAAACCTTACCGGACGATGTTATCAGCGGCCATTTGGAGAAAGTCTGTTAGATTTGAATACTGGATAAACAGGGTGTTTATATGCGGGCTCTGGGATGTAGAATGTACCCGATGCACTCATCCTCGCGTGGTAAGAGGCGACTAATGGAGGCACGAGTCGTGTTCGCTCAGTTGGTAGAGTTCCAGGCTCATGACTGAAAGGGTGCGGGTTTGAATCCTACCACTGGATCAGTCCAGATCGGCATACATAGGAAAGCCACTTCACTATAATTGCTTCGGCACTAAATAACCTACATGGGTTGCAGTGCTGGGAAACACTAAACCAAATCTATTACTATAAATAGATCATCAGATCTCAATAAAATGATTTATAAAATACCCCAATGGCACGAGCAGACGTATCGAAATTATCCCTTTCATTCTAATTCGGAGTCAGGGTGATTTGTTGAAACTGACTTTGAACATGATTCGTATGGACCTTGTACTAACGGAACACTTGAAATATAGTGTTTAATCTTCAATCGACATTTGCTAGGTAGTTGATAGTGAACAAACTTTATCGTGTTGCAATATATATATATATATATATATATATATATATATATATATATATATATATATATATATATATATATATATATATATATATATATATATATAAACAAAAACACAATTTCCACCGAAAATAAAGTGTAAATTTAATTTAAAAAAATATTAATTTCAGATTTCACGCCTCAAAAAATATTAATACGTATTTCCAGAGATAAAATGCATTAGTAGCGATGCATGATTCCACGAGCACAAAGGTGTACAGATTCTGAAAAAGAAAACTCGCCACATATGATTGCGCTGGGAAAAGTATGAAAATTTAGCTTGATTTATTTCTTTCTCATGACAACATATTAGACGTCAGATTATAATAACGCCACAGTTCTCCTCTGGCAAACTCAATAGACTGTCTGCAATCTCAATACGCACGTTTTCTCACAATGTTATGTGTTGTATTCTCTCGTTATGTTATGTGTTGTATTTTCTCATAATGTTATGTGTTGTATATCAGACAACACGTGACGTATGTTGTACATGTACTTAATACTATAACTTAGACTGTTGGGTATTTCTAACAGCTGTTTGTCTGGAAATGTCGGTTAGTAATCTTGGGTTACAAAGTGCATGCCAATTGACCCCAAAATAAAGGCTGAGATGTTCTTTAAGAAACATAGATGTTGTTTGTTCCAATCGCAAGACTTCGAATCCTTCTACGAGCGGAAATACTCCATCGGATACAATACGCTTGTTAAATAAGTTGGTAATGTTGGTACGTTTGCTGAAGTCGTGCCAGTCACTTCAGTAACCACAACTGTAACATCTCGGGCTTTTCCAACCAACCCATGTAGCACTATGACATTTGATTTAGTCAAACTGTAATCATCTAATTTTAATAGTTTGATTATCATGTTACTTTCCAGGTGTCTTGTTTTATCTCAGTCTGATTGTAAGAAATGCGCAACACTAGTATTTCACATTTTGCATGCATACAAAGAAGTGTATACAATAACATAAAAAAAAGTGTTTCTAATCACATCTACAGTAATCGCAAATTTATTTTGAACGCTTCTGAAAGTAAATGTTAAATTCAATACATATCTTTTATTATGTAACCTCATTTCTTGATTGTACTTTGGTGGGAGTATCAAATTGGTCCGATACATTGCACTCAAATACATTTATCAAATGTGAGAATGATTATATTAATAAAAAGTGATGATTATGATGATGTTAATGATGATAATGATGCCGAACTTTAAAAGAAAATAAAATTATACCAGAGCTAACTTTAAAATCTGCAGAGGTTTCATTACGAAAATTGTACTTGTTCATTTATTTATTCTAAGAGAATTTATTAAAGCAGTTAATTCCCAGTCAGGCAAATGTTAGTCACTCATACCACAAGTTCATGATTCATTCCGCTTCTTACATAATAATGCATGTTCCAAGTCAACACTAATGAGAAACAAAAGCAAATAGAACAGTTTGTTTAGCGTTTTAATGTGTGAGAATTACTGATGAAAGCTCTCGTGGCCTTCAGAAGTCACGACAAAATTAGATGTTTACAAGTAACGTACGAGTTGACTTGATTACTTCCGTTTGTTTCAAATTTTATTCATATTTATGACCATATTTCTCGGAAGGAAAAGAAATTAAATGCGTGGGAACATTATTTCGGGGCCTTCGTTATCATTATTATTTCGCAATGAAGTAACCGATGTTGTGCTCTTTCCACATGGAGTAAAAACAAATAGTACTTTTATTTAATTCAAATGCACGATTAATAACAGAATAATACAAACAATCTGTTCCAGTTACTGTCACATAAACATGATTGCTTGAGACAATTCAGGGGCGTCCAATGGGCAGTATTCAGTCAAGATGAAAAGGATCAACACAATTTCCGGATTTCAGAATAATACAAACAATCTGTTCCAGTTACTGTCACATAAACATGATTGCTTGAGACAATTCAGGGGCGTCCAATGGGCAGTATTCAGTCAAGATGAAAAGGATCAACGCAATTTCCGGATTTCAGAATAATACAAACAATCTGTTCCAGTTACTGTCACATAAACATGATTGCTTGAGACAATTCAGGGGCGTCCAATGGGCAGTATTCAGTCAAGATGAAAAGGATCAACACAATTTCCGGATTTCAGAATAATACAAACAATCTGTTCCAGTTACTGTCACATAAACATGATTGCTTGAGACAATTCAGGGGCGTCCAATGGGCAGTATTCAGTCAAGATGAAAAGGGTCAACGCAATTTCCGGATTTCAGAAGCATCTGACCATGCGCAGAATTGAAAGAAATAGGCGACACATTAAAAGTGCGCATACAGCAGGTTAACATGAATTCCTTAAAATTATCGATCGTGTAGCAAACGGCATATTCAATCATACTAGCATGATAAAGTCAGGGATTCATGTTACAAAAATACATTTACATAATAATATATCATAATTTATTGCAAATGTGTATGATGTTAGAAATACACAGAGGATATTTTCTTTCCTACTCTAATAACGGATATATTTCATCGTGTGTCACCAAATAAGTGATATTTTGACTAGAGGCGAAGCCACTCGTTAAAATATATCCTTTTTGGTACCACACGATGATAAATATATCCGGTATTAACGCAGGTAAAGAAAATTTTCTTTTTATTGTATACCAAATTTGCTCCAGAATCGAAGTTTTGACGATTAAACCCTTTCCCCTGCACAACACGCTAACTCCACCCCCTTTTCGATGAACACAGATAATACAAATATTGACGTGTACTGACGTGTGACGTCGTTGAAAATAGAACATACAATATTTCTAGGTTACTGCATATGTATGGGGAAATATGAACACGTTTTTCTGAGCTATACGGCACGACGTTAGGAATACAGTATTGCTCAGAAAAACGAGTTCATATTTTTCTATATAACATTTTTATTATATATTCAGTTTGCTTTTCTACCTAAGGCTGAATAATGGAAACAGCACACTACAAAAATAAAGTAATTAAATTTCAGCTGGATTCTATATTAAAACACAACCGTACTTAAACAAATACACCGAAGCATTTCATTCGCTCATGTCACCGTCCAGTGACCTTTGAACTTGGAAGCGTGTCACGCGCTCAGTCATTTGTTTCAAAAATAAATCTCGTTTTGGTCTACTTAAAGTTGAAATTTAGAGTCATATTGTAAATGACTTCGCCTGGAAACAACGTTTCCAGTTGGTCTGGAATGGAGAGATTTTATTTTTCTGTCCATCCAACTAAATTCTGCTTTTCAAGTTGTGATGGACTGGATTTATTAACTGGATCAATTTCGTACGATGTACGTGTGGTTGGAGGGACTGGCCTCGATGCAGCTGCACACGAGTTTGTATCCGTGATTGTTTGGAATCATAAGGTGGGAAAATATGAAATTCTTTTAATTGAAATTTCAAGAACACGCATTATTAAATATTGTTTGTTAGGTGGTATCAAATTCATTTCGTTTTGGAGTGTAGCAAATTCTCCTTTGGAACGTGTTTTGTATTGGAATTGCAGTGTCGTGCTGTGGATCCAATGTAATTCTGATTAGCAGAAATAATTAGGAAAGTAACAAAATACATGTCGAGGAAATTCAAGATGCTAAAAGGAAAGTCTATTTATTGTCATTGTTATTACCAGCAATAGATGACATTTGTATACCCTGTCACTTACATGCCCTTTGTTGGAGGGACCCCAACTATTTGCATGACATGTAAATCTAAACATTTTCTCGAAAAAGTACATCGGGAAAACTGCATAGCAGCTGATGTTTGTCAGGCCATTTCGTCAGTGGAAAATAAGACTTTGGGCGTTTTGGTTCTGTGGCTCTTGCTTTACTACCAAACCCCTCATTCTTCAGTTGCATTTTTATCGAACTGAGTGCTTGGACTGACGTGTAAAATGGGACTTTCTGAGGGAGACGGTATAGCCCTTGTCCATCATATGCTTTTCTATGCTACTTTTATAGACCCGAGAGAGCACCGTTCAGTCTAAACCATTCGATTTGCGAATCGTTATGATCATTTCTCTTTAATAAATGTTCAAAGGATCAAAATATTATTTTCTAAACTGCGTATCTCACGTTTGTCGTCATAAAGCCATCGCTGGACATTGCATATATCAGGTTTGCTTGGTTGGAAGTTTCTTTTGTGATTAAGTGAAGTCATCCACATCATCAACTTTATCATCTCTACTTTCAAATGGACCACGCAGCTAGTTTAATTCATCCACTGACAAATCAAATAAATCAAAATCTAATGCGTATGCTACAGGAGCGGACATTGTTTGTTTACATGTAGTTCCTAACATACGATACTATGTTTAGACATACGTGTAGTGAAGTATGAAGCAGTGTAGTATGGAGAAATACTACACCATTCTGACAATGTAAAGTTAACGGAGAAAAAAACGAGCATATAATAATGGCGTGTAATGACGTCACTGAACAAAGATCATACCATATTTTTGTGTCTAGTGAGGTCGTTGAGATTAGATCATATATATTATTTGTGTGTAGTGAGGTTGTTGAAATTAGATCATACGATATTGGTGTGTAGTGAGGTTGTTGAAATTAGATCATACGATATTGGTGTGTAGTGAGGTTGTTGAAATTAGATCATACGATATTGGTGTGTAATGAGGTTGTTGAAATTAGATCATACGATATTGGTGTGTAGTGAGCTTGTTGAAATTAGATCATACGATATTGGTTTGTAGTGAGGTCGTTGAGATTATATCATACATTATTGGTGTACAATGATGTGTGCGGTCGTTGAACATACATCATACTATATTGGTGTGGAGATTTTCACTGGAACAGAGAGTAACATAAGTTATTTGTTTTTAAACCAGGTTTTCATTTCCTAATATAATTCTTATTCCGTTTATTTATTTATTTATTTATTTATTTATTTATTTATTTATTCCGTATACCATATAGAAGTCGTTCTGTTAGTCTACCTTTCGTTCCTATATTAAACCATTGAGCCACAATTCAGTTGTCCCCTTACAACTATTAGATTTTGTAGTGTAAATCAATACTATTCAAAGATGCCATCTGAAATGTTTTGGACAAATGGCATTTCTACTTGAAATATCTTATATTGATTTCACCATGATTTCCTCATGCGCACTCTTCCGTCCGCTAGTCAGATTTGAAACGGTATATATTAATAATAATAATAATAATAATAATAATAATAATAATAATGAGGACTTTGTATAGTGCCTAATCTTTAGAAGCTCTAAGCGCTTAACCAGTGCAATATTTATGCCTGGCATTAATGGCAAAGTTGTAATTGGTATGGACACTTTGAATTTGACAGAGAAGGCAAGCGGGAACACTGCCTGAACACTTGAAATTACGGACTGAACTTACCAAAACAGGGAAGGCTGACGGAGACACTGCCTGGACTCTAGATAGGTTTAGGTGAATTAGCAGCTGGACACTTGCGGCTGTCCAACACCAAGCTCGCTGAGCTGATGTCATCGACCAGATGGTGGCAATTTCGACGTAAGATCTTGATTTGTTCAGTCTTCCAACACGAGATTGTCACGTGGCAATCCCCTAAGTCATACAGTTTTGATTTTTCTTGCATCCTGAAAACTAAATCCAAGCATACTTATAAGAAAATGAAAGAAACAAAATTAATCAGTCATTTCAATAAAACAATGTTAAGGAAATATCCTTAATTCAAGCAAATGCTATGGGAAAGTGAGCCCTATCGTTTGTGGTGACAGTTGAACCCACCACAAGGAAAACATGAGCGGCAGTGACTAAAATGACAAAAGAAATACATTGAAATTAAAACATATCGAAGTAATTTTTAATTATGTTTGCATACATTTAGAATACTCCATACTTAAACATGTGAGGAAGAAAAATAACTCGTACTTTCAAGTAACAGCCAAAAAGAATCCGGATGATATCGACCGTTTGGCCTAATTTAAATGCGATAGTCAGAATAATTACAATTGCAAGTCTGTGTTCCAAATCCAAAACTAATAGATAGCTCAAATTTATTACCAAAAGAAAAGCAATATCCAAATGTATGGTATACAATTATGGTGGTTATTAGGAACTACAATATAGAATTAGTCGGAGAAACAATATAATTTGTGGCATGCGGCAATAATCTTTCTCTTTTCTTGCGAGTGACTCTAATATTTGATTTAACTGTATTGTTCAATTTCTCAAGAGCTTCATTGATATGCAATTAGGATTAATTATTTTCGGACTCTGAAGTATTTACATCCGTCATTAGCGTTCTTTGTTTGACAATTAAGGAGGATTTGTACTCCATTTCCCAAGACAAAAGAACGCTAATGGCTATGAAGGCCGGATAACTGCAACATTTTGTATCAACACCCCTAACTTCCATCATTGGAACGTTCTCTCTCTCTCTCTCTCTCTCTCTCTCTCTCTCTCTCTCTCTCTCTCTCTGTCTCTCTCTCTCTCTCGCAGGTGCCTAACGATGACCGAGTACGTTCTAATTATATCCACCTGGTCACTGTGTCAGTGTGTTGAGAACTATTTAGAATCCGGCAAGAAGGCAAATGGATTAGAAATAGCTTATTTAAGTTTGGCAATGATAACGTCACCGGTCTAATGTCATGAATTGCTAAACAACCTGCAGTTCTAAGGGCTGTGGTAAATTAAATTCAAATTCTGAAGATTGGGACAAGTTTCAACTTCCATCATAAAATAAAAAAAGACGCATGTGCATTGCTTAATTGCTGACATTTGGAAATGTGTAGCTTTTTTTTACTAAAGGTATGTATGTATGTACTATTATGTATATGTAATTTAATTACTTGTGTGTTAGTTTTAAATTTTTAATTTTATTTTATTTCATTACATGTTATTGTAATAATAACTTTACTCACTGGATTTGACATTTTTCCAGAAAATTCAGTTTAGTTCTATTTGACCTGATAAACAAGCAGTAGTAGAAACATTGTAGCTAACTGGTGACCTAGATTCAGAGCCAGTTTCAAGTTTGGAGTAAACAACTTTTTAAAAAATTTTTTATTATTCATTCTTATAGTAAGATTCATTTAGTAGAATCAAAGCCGTGCTTATGGAAAGTTTCTAAGCAGTGTAACGGGGCGTTTAAAAACAATAAAGCCCCTTTTATTGATTTGGCGATCGTTAACTAGGGGATGACCTCCCACGGTGTTATTGCCCAGTGTTGACGGATAGATGGAACGTTAACAGATAACTGAGCAAGGCTATTGAAAGAAATAAACAACGACAAGCCCCCTTTACCAATAAATAAAAATAAATTTTAATTAATTAATACATAAACAAAATTTCACTTTTCAATCCAACAGATTTACATCGATGGAATTTAGTCGCAGTGTTCAATTTACATCATGTTACGAGTGGTAAATTAGAGAGTGCAATTTCCACGCTTGACAGCATCACCTGGCGTCTGTCTCCTCTTGTCTTGTTTTCCACGTCTAACGTGTACGCTTTGGTCCCCTTTCTGACCCTGATTATTCCGACCTCTCTTAGATGCGGACTTCCCCCTTTGACTGACCCATCGGGTTTCCTTTTTCTCTCTCGGGTATAAAACTGTTCCCTTAATGCTGTTTCTTTCCACACAAACCGTGCGTCCTAGCACTATTGCCTGTCTTTCCCTTTTAAGACAGCTATGTGGCCTCTCTACGAGGGAAAACACTATTCTCAAGTTTCCCAAGGAGTCCCAAATTCTACTTCTCGCAAGCAAAAGTGGACTAAGGAAATTTGTCTAAAGTTGCTCCTATAAATTCTCAGTCTCCCAAAGTGTACGCCTTAAATGTTCCTGACCAATCGGAAACAACTGCTCCTAACCTGCCCCCAAAATAATCATGTCTCTCATCAGATTTTAACAGCCTAAAATATGCTGCAATTATCTTTCCTTTGAAGATTAATTATTTGACATAAAGTCTCCTCCAAACGATACGGTCAGTAATTCTATCTACTCTCTGTCACCATACCGTTACGATGACTCGGTCAATTCCACTAAAGCTTAAACGTAGACCCTTTTATGTTTCAGAGATGAAATAAGAGAAATATCAGTGAACTTTCTCAAGACCTTTCTGGCTTGACTATGATAATTTCAATGCACAATTTATCCAACATTAAGTTTCAATAGTCTTCAAAATTTTCGCCACATTACACGCAGCTAGGAGGAAGTGATCACGTGATCTCATACGGGGATCTGTTTTGCGTTGTAGTTAGGCTTAAATCTCACGTTATCATAGTGATTTTGGCCAGTCTTGCTTTTAACCTTTGGAGCTCAAAGGTGTTTTTGTTGTGACCAGTTTGAGTTGAATTTTTATTTTAATTCAATTTAAAGTAATTTAGTTTCTCTGGAAATTACTAGTGCTCATCAGAATTCTTGGACAAAGACATTTATTGGAAATTATTCGGAATTCCAAACTGGAATATTATTCTTGGTTATTCAACAAGGAACTGTCGACACATCAGGACAAAGCAGGTTATTGAAGACGTCGTTGTCTTCCATCTTGGAACTTCATCGGGATTCGAACTGTGATTCACTTAGGACTTTTTATTGATAAGACTTATATTTATTAATTCTAGGAATAATTTTGATTAGTTTCATAAACCGTTAAGTCCTTTTTCTTATGTTTACTTTCTTTTCTAGGGAAATAAATTATTTTGTTAAATTTTACAAACCTTGTTGGCTTCACTCTTCTCTTTGTTACTTTTGTACGAGCCTAGACACGTAACAAAGAAAATTGGGGCCTCGTCCTTGGGATGTATGAATTTTGGCAAAAATATTTCAGAAAATTGTTTTTGAAATTTAAATTCCCCTAGTTTTCAGAAATTTTTTAAATCCCAAGTATTATTTCACATTTTGTTTGAAATATTGAGTGAAATCAACAGGCTTTTTACAATTTCATTAAAAGTGGAAATTTTTCTTTCAAATCCTACGCAGGAGCAGTTGGATTGTTTGAAAAAAGATGAACTGCATGAACTGGCCAGAAATATGATCTTTCTGAGGCAAAAGCTTCTTTAGCGAAGCAAGAAATAAAAAACATTTTGATAGAGTATTTGGTAGAAAAGAATGTTTTGGATAAAAGTGTTTTGGTTTCGAGCAGCAAGTCTGTATCAGACTCTTACATGAAAGTAAAGGAATTAAAATTAAAATACAAGATGGAAGTAGAGCTAAGGAAGCTGGATCTTCAGAAAGATAAAGAAGAAAATAAAATGCAGTTGCAATTGGAGAAAGAGAAAGAACAAATGCATTTAGAGAAAGAAGAAAAACAGATGCTATTGGAAAAAGAGGAGAGAGAAACAAATGCAGTTAAAATTTGAGAAAGAGGAAAGAGAGAGACAGACAGGAGAGAGAGAAACAGATACAAATGCAATTAGAAGAAAGAGAGAGAGAGAAAGACAGATGGAAATACAAAGAGAGAAGGATGAAAGGGAATTTCAAATTAGAATAAAAGAAATGGAGCTGGTAAGTGAAAAACACATTCCCACCTCACATACAAATTCAAGTTTAGATCTCACCAAGAAAGTTGAACAACATTATGAAAGTCACAAACAACTTGTATTACTTGAAGAGTTGAAGAACTGTGTCCATAGTGACATTAAGACTTATCGTGAAGAGCATAAAATCGAAACCTTGGAAATGCTGCTCTTGCTGCTGACGAGTATTTCTTAACTCATAAAGTCTCTTTTGTTGGCAAATCTTTCACTCAGCAGTCTTCTGGTACAAAGGTATTTCAGCCTAATACTAGCCCTTCTAAAACTCAATCTGACACAACTTTTAAAAATCAAGCTTCTGATAAGCTTGATAAAAAAATCCATGTCTCTTCCTACGTGTACCTATTACAAGAAGAAAGGACACGTTATTTCGGATTGCTTCAAATTGAAATATAAACATCAGAATCAAGACAGACCTATCCCAAATGCTCTTATTTCTAAGAGGCCAAGGTCACGGTCATGTATTGAAAGCAATGCATTTGTTGGGTCTAATAAACCCCAGTCTGATTTTATCATGGAGACTTATGAACCATTGATTTCAAAGGGTTCTACATCACTCTTGGGTGATTTGGCCAATCCTATCCCTATTAAAATTTTAAAGAACACAGGAGATTCTCAGAGTCTTTTATTATCAGGTACTTTGCCGTTTTCTGAGAAGCCTTCTTCTAATGAGAGTGTTCTCATTCAGGGAGTAGAGTGCGGCTTTGTTAATGTTCCTCTCCATTCTCTAAATTTGTCATCAGACTTAGTTTCAGGACCTGTGACAGTCGGAATAGTGTATTCTTTACACGTTCAGGGCATTCATTTATTACTAGGCAACGACCTAGCTGGGGATAAGGTTGTGGTTAATCCACTTGTAACTGACAAGCCTTCTTTGGATCAGAAAGTCGATCCTATTGAAAAAGAATTCCCTGATTTATACTCAGCTTGTGCAGTTACCAGAGCTATGGCAAAGAAAGCTCTTGAGAATGATTTCGATAAGGAAAGTATTCCTTTAGCTGATACCTGTATCGGTCAGGCTTTTGATGAGGTCACTTTCACTCCTTGTTTGGATCAATCAAAAGGTATTGATCACAGTGATCATGTTTTAACTACTCATTCTCTTTTTTCTAATCAGGGTGACAAACGACAATCACTTGTCGTCGAACAGGAAAAATGATCCTGAGATCTCCTGTTTGTTTCAGAGGGCCATTAGTAAAACTGAAGCCACTAAAGTATCTGTCTGTTATTTCATTAAAAATGGAATTCTTATGAGAAAATGGAGACCTCCCGAGGTACCTGCTGGTGACGAGTGGTCAGTGAACTATCAAATTGTAGTTCCAAACTCTTACAGACAGGAAATACTTAGTCTGGCCCATGAAACTCCTCTGGCTGGTCATTTAGGGATTAATAAGACTGATCACAAGATCATGACTCACTTTTATTGGCCAAAAATCAAAAGTGATGTTTGTAAATACTGCAGATCTTGTCATACTTGTCAAATGGTAGGAAAACCCAATCAGAAGATACCTAAGGCTCATCTGCAACCTATTCCTGCATTTGACGAACCATTTAGCAGAATAATGGTAGATTGTGTTGATCCCTTACCTAAGACCAAGTCAGGCAACCGGTACTAGTTGACCATTATGTGTCGTCAACAAGGTTCCCAGAGGAAATTCCTTTGAGGAATATTAAAACTAAATTAATAGTAAATGCTTTGATAAAGTTCTTTACTGAATTTGGCCTTCCCAGATCTGACCAACCTAGTCAAGGGTCAAATTTTATGTCTGGAATTTTCCAGCCAGTTATGCTTGAATTTGGCACTCAGCAATTCAAGTCAAAAGTGAAATTATGGTTTCACAGAACTTCAGTGGAGAGTGTAGGTATTACGGCCCTTCCAAAGTTAAGGAGAAAATGAATGAGTTTAATTATAATAATAGTACTCCTGGGATCTAAATAAATTACAGGAGTACCAGTATATTGAGAGAGATAGCCAGGTAAACCATGCAATTAATTTAGGTGCACCTGTCCCACTCACGGAGGATTTAAGTGAAGGAATTCAATCGGACTCTACTGATTTTGGAGTGACAAATCTTCGGATTTCCGAAACTATGAATAATCTGGACCAGAAACTTTTACATCTGCAACAACAATAAATTAATGAACTTAAACAGTTATTATTTGAATATGTGCACTTATTTCCAGATGTTCCTACTAGGACAAACAAAATTTTTCATAACGTTGAAATTGTAAATTCCAAACCTGTGAAACAACACCCTTACAGGATGAACCCGCTCAAACAGGAATACTTGAAAAAGAAATTCAGCATTTGTTGGAGAGTGATTTCATACAGCCCAGTAAAGGTGATTGGAATTCACCATGTATACTTGTTCCTAAACCAGATAAAACTTTCCGTATGTGCACTGATTATAGGAAGGTGAACAGTGTGACTAAGACAGATTCATTTCCATTACCAAGAATCGATGACTGCATTGATAAAATTGGAAATACCAAGTATGTCACCAAATTTGACCTTCGTAAAGGATTTTGGCAAATTCCACTAACGGAAAGGGCAAAGGAAATTTCGGCATTCGTGACTCCAGATGGACTTTATCACTATAAAGAAATGCCGTTTGGTATGAAAGATTCGCCAAGTACCTTTCAACGTTTGATGAATATGATTACCTCTGGTCTAGATAATTGTGATGCTTACATCGATGATGTCATCATCTACAACGACACCTGGAAAGAACATTGTGGGACATGGTCAAGTTAAACCTATAGATGCTAAGGTCAAGGCTATCTCTGAATTCCCTGTGCCTGTCAGTAAAAAGCAACTGATGCGATTTTTAGGTATGGCTGGATACTATCGGAAATTTTGTTCCAATTGTTCTAATATTGCTGAACCCCTGACAAATGTTTTGAGCAAGAAAAACAAGTTTCTTTGGACTGAAAAATGTCAGGAGGCTTTTGATAAGTTAAAGGCCATATTTAAAGTGCACCAGTTCTTACAGCTCCAAATTTCAGACAATCATTTAAACTATCTGTTGATGCAAGTGATGTTGGGGTTGGAACAGTATTGATTCAAGAAGATAAAAATCGTGTTGGTCATCCAGTGTGCTATTTTTCTATGAAATTAAATAAGCACCAAAGTAACTACTCAACAATCGAGAAGGATTGTTTGGCTTTAATATTGGCATTACAACATTTTGAAGTTTACCTTAGTTGAGCTTCTTCTCAGATTGTTGTGTTTAGTGATCACAATCCCCTTACTTTCATCGATAAGATGAAAAACAAAATCAAAGATTAATAAGATGGAGTTTGTTGTTACAGGAATATAATACTGACATCAGGCACATCAAGGGAAAAGACAATTTAATAGCAGATGCACTTTCCCGTGTATAGAAATATTATTTGATGTACATTCTGTATAATTCATAAGATTTCTTCTTATGTAATTTTTTTTACCTCATGTATAATTAACATATGGTAAAAAGAAAACTTTATTATATAAATATTTCTTTTCTTTATGTGAGAGGTGTTATGTATATGTAATTTAATTGCTTGTGTGTTAGTTTTAAAATTTTTATTTTATTTTATTTCATTACATGTTATTGTAAAGATATTTTTATTCACTGGATTTGACATTTTTCCAGAAAATTCAGTTTAATTCTATTTGACCTGATAAACAAGCAGTAGTAGAAACACTGTAGCTAACTGGTGACCTAGATTCAGAAGCAGTTTTAAGTTTGGAGTAAATAACTTTCTATTATATTTTTATTATTATACAATCTTATAGTAAGATTCATTTAGTAGAATCAAAACCGTACTTAGCGTACGTGACAATTTGCGTGTAAAGTTTCTACTCAGCTCGGAGGAAGTGATCAGGTGACCCCATACGGGAATCTGTTTTGCGTTGTAGTTAGGCTTAAATCTCACGTTATCATAGTGATTTTGGCCAGTCTTGCTTTTAACTTTTGGAGCTCAAAGGTGTTTTTGTTGTGACCAGTTTGAGTTGAATTTTTATTTTATTTTAATTCAGTTTAAAGTAATTTAGTTTCTCTGGAAATTACTAGTGCTCATCAGAATTCTTGGACAAAGACATTTATTGGAAATTATTCGGAATTCCAAACTGGAATATTATTCTTGGTTATTCAACAAGGAACTGTTGACACATCAGGACAAAGCAGGTTATTGAAGACGTCGTTGTCTTCCATCTTGGAACTTCATCGGGATTCGAACTGTGATTCACTTAGGACTTTTTATTGATAAGACTTAAATTTATTAATTCTAGGAATAATTTTGGATTAGTTTCATAAACCGTAAGTCCTTTTTCTTATTTATACCTTGTTTTCTAGGGAAATAAATTATTTTGTTAAATTTTACAAAGCTTGTTGGCTTCACTCTTCTCTTTGTTACTTTTGTACAAGCCTAAACACGTAACAAAGAAAATTGGGGTTCGATCCCCGGCCGAGTCATACCAAAGACTTAGAAAAATGGTACTAACAGCTGCCTCGCTTGGCGCTGAGCATTAAGAGGTTAGTGTTAGGACTGGTCGGCCTGGTGTCAGGATAATGTGACTGGGTGGGACATCATGCCACATGTCTGCGGCATGATGCCCCAGTGCTAGACATCACTATAAACTGTCACACTGCAGACATCGTAGCGATATGACTGAAAAATTGTTAAAGCTAGGTTAAAAATCTAAATCACACACACACACACACACACACACACACACACACTCTTTTCTTTGTTACTATTGTACGAGCCTAGACACGTAACAGTATGTATGTATGTATGTATGTATGTATGTATGTATGTATGTATGTATGCATGCATGCATGCATGCATGCATGCATGCATGCATGTATGTATGTATGTATGTATGTATGTATGTATGTATGTATGTATGTATGTATGTATGTACGTGATGGATCTGCATCATGTCTGTGAAAGAGCTATGCCAATAAATGTCATATGATATGTGAATGTCATGTCCAGTTCAATAGAAGTACCTAAATTTGCATGTCACATGTAACTCAATAGACGTATGCATGTGTTACGACTCTATGGAGTTTAACTAAGTACAAGAAAATGAGCGAAAACTAACAGTTCTGTAAAATTCAACAAATCATTTATTTCTCTAGAATACAGAGTGAAAAGTTAAAAAGTACAAATCTACAAAGTTTGAAATTAATTCCATTCCAAGTAAGTTCCAATATTGAATGTGCTCATGTGCTTGTAGTCTTGAATGTGCCAATGTGCCAGTGGCCCGCAATGTGGCGATGTGTGATGTATCACAATAAAATAATCCAAAATGCCCTTGTCTGAATTCAGTATAATTCCAAATTAATGATTTAGTACACGAAGTATAAAGGAATACTTTGTAATTCAGTGAATAATTTAAAAAAAAAATAAATCCACTAAAATTAAAAATTGAACACAACAATAAGACTGATTCCATTTCTGATGTTAAGATAGGAATGAGTAATTTTTCAAGTAAACAACATTGATCTAAAAAGCTAAGGCACATTAATAGCCAGAATATAGGTCAGTTTTATTCCTAAAACATTTGAAAGCTATCAACAAGTTTAGGAATTTGCAAGTGAAAAACTAACGTCCTAATAT
>JAECUM010022334.1:0-20346 GCA_016617855.1 Megalonaias nervosa | reverse complement strand
TTCTAGGCTTCATCACAGGGTGGGTTCTGCATCTCTTGAACGAATAAGAGAACTCTTTAGCCTCTACACTGCATTCAGTCACTCGTCCATGTTTATGTTGCCTCTGTTGCTCTTCCTGCTCCCAAGTTTGCTGCTGCCTATGTCTCTCCGTCCACTCTTCTCCGTACTTCTTGATTTCTTCAGGGAATAAATCCTCTACAAGGTCTTTCACAGTTTTAAACATCATTACGTTCTCTAGTTCCTAAGGCATGTGGGCAACATTCTGCCTGATACTATGCAATTGAACATAGGCTTCCTTCATGCTAAGTTGGAAGGCATGGTACTTGACGAGTCAACGATGGATGGCCAGACTGTTGAGGGCACCACTTTATATGCCAACAGCACGACGCAATGTAAAATATCCATGTTATTTGGGAATGCTATTGAAACACTGACCCAGAATAATAGAAAGAGGAAAATACATATTTGTGCATTGTCAATAAAAAAGAACATAAAACATTTACAAAAATCATCAAATGTATTAACAAGAAGCAGCTTCTCCAACACAAATCAATAAACAATTTTAGACTAGATCATATTTACAAGGTTGACGTCCAGTGATCTATGTCATTGGGACATCGGTGCACAATAACGTTCCTAGCTAAAGATAAGATATAGCTATAACATATATAGAAGCATCCTTCTACTTTATCATAGTTTCTAGAGTATTCACAGTCAGTAACAAGTCACTTAATGTTCTAAGGGATATCCAAGACTGCGCTGATAAAAAAGTAGAATAAAATTGCCCACACACTATGGAATATACTCCCTGTAATCTCACATTGTTGAATCGAGAAGATACGGCATTTTTTCATAAAGTCAATGATGTCAAAGGCTGACATCCACTAGAATCGAAATAGTCAACATTGTCATCGTTGGGTTCCTGGTTGATAACTGTCGTCTGTATTGATGACGTAAGTTTGAATGTCTTTAAGTTTGCGATGAAAAAGTTCATCTTTAGTTTACACCACATGATTCCATGAAGCTGTGTACGAACTGTGCCTCTGAATGTAATGCTGTTCTCAGACATCCATTCTTTGTTGCAGGTAATGATGAGTCATCAGTTTAATCCTGACTTTTTCCTGAAAATATCTGCTAGTAAGTAGCTTACGGTTCGTCTTGGTACTCTGTGGTATGTCCAGGGAAGTCATTTGAGGGGAGGTATGGTCACTCAAGTCACTATACCACTTCTTAAACACTTTCTTTTCGGAAATAAGTCACCAAGATACTCTTCCAATTTTTCTTCTTGACTCACAATCATACATCTATCATGTTGAATCTGACTGGATGGTCGTTTTGACATCCACAACAATGCTCATGGGTCAGAGCTGTAATTCTTTCAGCTAGGTCATCAGCAATACGGAAGATTAAATGTTCCTCTTCTTCTGGCAATCTCGACCCAATTACTGTCTCTTATATTTTTTCTTCTGTAGTTTTTTTTTCTTTCTGTTCTACCTCCAAAACATCGTTGTCAACCATCTTCCAGGATTCTCCGTATTCGAGAGGTGGTTATTATGCTTCCATAGCTTACAATACTCTAGAATCAAGTCTTTTCAAGCTGTTGATTTCCAGATTATCATCAGATTCTGCCTGCAAGATTACTTTCACCGTGTTGGGTAGAGCGTCTCCAAACTGAAGTTCCAAAAGAAGCTTTTTTTATAGGGTGGATTTTATAGTTTGGAAATGTGAGATGATCTTGGATCTTGGATCGCAGTCCATCGGCAAAGGTAAAGGTTTGCACTTATACTCGTCGTATCGGATACTTGGCTGTCGTTCTGCTCAAAGTGTGACTGATGTCGTTTCCCACTTTGGTTAACACTTCGACACAGCACACGTAGAGTTGGGTTATATCGAATATTAATTTTAGCATAAGACACCAAATGGGAAACGGCACTGCTGGGATTCAGTCCCAGTTGGACGTCCACTCCGTTCAGCAAATACTTATTTTGCAACTTCATGTCCAGACAAGAAACGATCAATCATGTCTAAATTGCGCCTTTGTAGGACTTTGTTTCCCACTTTGTGAAGACCGTAAGCCTCTGTTATGTTTATATCTTTTAACTTCTCCACGCATGACGTGTCTGGTTTCCATACCACGGAGGCACCCAGATTTGTGTTCTTCGCAACTCTTCCGTACGTCAAGAGATGCTGCTGACCAGTTTGTTATTCAAGTACAAGTCGACTTAACTGAACAACGAATGCAAGGAATTGTTGACGGAGGCTTCTCTAGTATCGGCGTCCGAAGTGTTGTTGTCCGTTTCGAGAACTTTGTCTTTTACGTACAAGCAACTACTATTTAGATCTATATAATCTTCGGTCTGATCTTCGATTTCAAATTAAATAGATGGAGAGATAGTACAAAACGAAACTAGAAAAAAGTCTACCCATAGGAATTCCTGCATCTTTATCATGGTAGGGAGAATGAACAAACAGATCCAGTTCTTTCTCGGAACAGTCGCAAGAATCTCGGTGCATCACAATTTTGGTAATCAAAGACAACCAGTTCTCTGGATGTTCTTCTTTTCTTAATCTTTTTTTCTCAATTGGTGTATAGGCTCTGAAGAGGTTTCAACGCATCGTTCCGCCTTGTCCTCGCAGAGGATGGAATGCCTTGACCAGCAGAGTGCAGCGCATTTATAGGGGTTTCTTGGTGAGCCAAAGGGTCTTTTATAGTTTGAAGCAAACACACATTTGCCTGCTCTTACGGGGGATTTTGTGTGGGGTTTTGTTAGTCGATGATGACATTTTGGAGAAATACTTTTCTTTGCATTAAAACAGTATCTTTCAAAATGTGCAATCCTCCTGTCAACATCGTACCAAATGAGGATTTGAGCGTAATTCGTAAACTATGTATTAGTTGCTACAACTGATAAATTACTGACATTTCACTGGACAGACAGTTTCTAAAATATAGTTCAGCGAGACTATTCCGTTTGAAAATGTTGTCCCAGTTATACAAATACGACTTACTGACAGGCAAAATACTACTTACTGACAGCAAATAATGAGTATGTACGTGATAAATGTTTCCACCTTCCCCATAAGCAGCTATGGTTGAATCCACTTTGAAAGGAATGACTCAGTAACGGTGCGGCTGTGTTTCTCACCACGTTGCACTCCACCACTTCGGAGTACACAAAGAACAGATTCAGTTCTTCCTTTAATTTCATCGGCAAATGAAAATATTGAAAAATCGATCGATGTTGTTAATGACTTTTGAAGTCGGGTCTATTTTAGTGTATCCACCCAGTATATCAAACATACTGGAAGAAAAAGTGATTGAAATCGTTTTGGCATCTGAAAACTTTATATACACGTGACGAGCTATTTATTGTACTAGATCAGTACACTTCGTTTAGTTTCGTCCATGGCTTATCCAAAATGATAGTTGAAAATAGTGGCACCAGATATTGAGCACCAAAATAAAAGCTTGCAGGAATTTTCATGTTAAAGATACTCAGTTGAGTATTACTCATTATTGGATGGCACCGGTCCTTTTAACTCGTAAAAGGTAGGATCGTTTGTATCCATGTGTTCGCCGACTTGTGCCTTCAGGATTTGGAGGAAAAATATCGTTTTAATTTCCACTGGTATCTAGGACTTACGTATGACAAATCGTTTCTACCAAAGTTATTTATCAACGCGCTTCGTGAGCAATTGGATGGCCTGGTGTAATTTGGCGGAGAAAAAAAAACATAGGGTGTTGTTGGGGAACACATCCATAGAACTGTCACTTGGCAAAGTTACGTAAAATTTGTTATTCATAATTTGATGCTTCTTCTTTTCGAGGAGTCACTCGAGGTCATCTGAGTTTCGAAAGGTTGCAAACGAGAGAGGTTGCTGCTGTTTTTCTGTGAGTGACTGGCATTACCCGCAAAGATAATGCCTTGTTAATGCCTGTAGAATATTTCAAGGATGGCTTGGGAAGAAAGTAATTGATGCAACTGCTGAGTAAATTGCACCCAAATGATTGTCTCTATTTTGCAAACTCAGGTTGGTGATGGCTACTCAATACACTATAAAAGTTGGCAACAAAAGACGATTTGAGTTTTAGGCACACCTTCTCAACACCACATCCGCATTGGTTCCTTTTATAGATATGGAATTGAAAAAGCGGTCGCAGCTGAGTAGCTTTATGGGCACTTCTTTTTATAGTCGATGACGTTAGACGCGGCAATCCAAGAACTAACACTCGGGAAATATCCTATTCAGTGCACTTTCACTTCTTCGACTCGGCGTTTGTCTACTTTCCTTGCTGTTTGATCAAGAATGCTTTCGATATCGTCCAAAACGTCGTCGTTTTTAGTCACTCATTGTAACTCGGGAAGAATAAAGTTCCTTTTAACTCACTGTCCAATGACAAGAAAGAATTCGATGATCCAGCTAGGTAAGTAACATTTGTGGAAGGTGCGTTCAGTTTTCCTATCTCCGTCCTCAACAGTCAAAGTTCATGCAAACAGTAGTGTTACGAGTCTATGCTCTTAAAATACGTAGCAGAAAAGAGTGAAGAAAACAAGCTTTATAAAATTTAATAAATAATTTATTTCCCTAGAATATAATGTGAAAAATATAAAATTCAGCCCAAACTGGTCACAACATAACACAGTCAAAAGTGCTAGATGTTAAAGCACTACTGGTAAAATCCTCACAGTCACAAGATAATATAATTCTCTGCTTGACCTCAGGGCACAAGTAGCATTTTCTAAAAACAACCATCACCTAATGGAAAATAAGCTTCTATAATGATCTAATGAGGCTTGTTTATTTACAACACAATAGCCTATACAATTCACTTAGGAATGTCCGAAACCCTGACCCTAATCAACATATTTAGTCCTTCTTGTTTACCTGAATAATAAGCTCATACACATGGAGAATAATGACGCTATTATAAGTTGTTTACATAATTGAAATAAATTAAAAAATATAAAAGAAGACATTCAGGTCAAGCAGAAATGAATTCAACCTTGGACAAGGTCAAGTCCAGCATTCAATGTTACATTACAATAACATGTAATGAAATAAAAAATTTAAAACTATCAAACAAACAATTAAATTAAATAAGCATAACAGTAGGGGATGCTAAACGCACGCGATCAAACACGGCAACTACTTTGTCGGGGGTAACTCTTATGCTCCGATGGTGAGACTCATTGTAAGCTTTGACTAGGCGCGTTATTACGTCGATGTACTTGGGTGTGTGTTGATGTATAACATATTTCCACATGCGTGTCTCTTTAAGTGATTTGGAAACGTTCCACGACGCTGGCGTTGTTTTGGGGATGACCGTTTTGAAAAATGGATGTATTTTTTCTTCAATTATTTTTGGTTTGGTAGGTTCAGAAGTTAGGTGGCTTTGTATATTTGCATTAAAGAGGATTACGACCGATTTGTTTCGGCTCCACTTTTAAGGATCGCACTAACACTGAGCTCATTTTGGAAGTCAATGGCATCACCCATGCAAATTTGGAAAAGACGTCGGTCATACAAAACAAATATTTGAAATGATGGTCAAATGAGGTAAGTCGACTTGCCATTGATCATTGATACCATCCACTTTGTTTTTACGTCTGGGAAATTTTCGTCAAATGGGTTTGCGTAACATGTATATTACTTGTTCTTTAAAATATCGTCGCACCTGGGGTAAACTACACTTTAAATTTTGTTTTGGCTGCACGATACAATATTTGAACTCCTCCATTACCCGCAAGATTGGTAGGATTGTAGTAAATGCTGGTTAAAGGGTTCTCCATGAACGCTCTCCTCAATAAATTGCCCACTGTTCACCGAGGCTATCTTGGTTTCGTTGGGTTTGGAAACTGTTTGGGGTATAAGTATAGCCACAAGGGTAGGAACCGAGGGTGATGGTGATAGTAAAAGGATCACGTTTAGCTTGATTTCCTTTTTCACTTCTGTCTTCTCTTCTTTCTTTTCGACTTCTGCCGATGAAAGGGTCGGCATGATCTGTTTGACCCAAGCTTTTAATTGTTCTCGTTGGGGAGTAGAGTGAAGGGTTAATGGACGCTGCAATCGATCGTTTTCGTTTGTTTGGCATTGTCTTTTTAGTGCCTCTAACGGAGAATTCCTCAAATCGGTGACAAAACCTTCTACCTTTTGAGGCTGCAATTTGGACCTGAACTGTCTGAATTTCACATTCAATATCACACAGATCCCGAGGTTGTTTTACGTGAATCGAAAGATATATTCAGTCAACAACATGAGACATGTCGTAATATTTAAAAATATATTTCGATTTGTTTCTATTGGATTTACCGGCACTTTTTGAGTCTTTTATGTATAAATCGACAATTCAGTTTGAAAGTTAAATAGTTAAAGTAGAATATACAGGTTTATGGTTGATGCATATGTTATCTGTGTGAATTGCCACAGTCAGTTATGCCGGACGAATGTCTCTTAATTTTGACTTTTCTTTCTTTCGCTTCAAGTTAAACATGTATTCCTGCTTAATTGCTAACTTTGAAAACTACATATATACTTATTTGCAAATTGTCGAGTGTACTGGTCATTCAATAGCTTATATATAAATGGTTGTTTGCTGTAGGCCTAACCTACATACCGAAGGAAAAGCTGAGTTTCGATTCCGTTCGATTAAATGGCATCGTGTCGATTATCGTATATTTCATAATGTACACGTTTAAAACTCTTTGTTAACGTTGGAAACTTAATATGAGAAGCGTGTCTGAGTTGTCTCTTCGGTAAGAAACGAGACTGTTTTTTGTCAGTTTGGATACCATCATGACATTATACTTTCTTAGCAAATTGTTGGACCAGTATTAATTAATGATAATAATAAAATTATCTCTGCACCTAAGAATTTTATGCAATCACATTAATTACAATTAAACAATGAGTTATATATTTTGTAAAGATTTTGATCCGGACGACGAAAGTCTTATAGCAAAACTAATTATCATCCCGTTTCGATGTTTCTCCCCAGTATGGTGGTGTGTATTTGCACTGATATTCCCGTTTTGCACTGTTTAGAAAGGAGTAAACACACTCAGAGACTCCAGTCTGGTAATGTAGCCGATGATGGAAATAGCAAGCCAGTTAGCTAGTTAGCAAGGAATATATTATTGTTAGAATCGGCCAGTCCTCAAACGTCACGTTTGGTGTCAAGTATAAAACTTGTTAACCTAACTAAACTTTGTTTCAACAAAATGCTGATATGCGTATCGAAATGCTGGCATTCAAAATATGGAAATATTATTTCCTGGTGGTGTTAAACGAACATGTCCTAACTGGTCAATGATTATGCATCATCTCTGAAATGTTTGGATGCAGGATGTGGGGTTGAGTATTACGTAAAAAGCAGACCAGAAATAGCTGATGAAACTAATATAACTGTATGAATGAACTGGCGAATGATGACTAAGTACATAAGAGCCCCATGTTATTATCATCTGAAGGAAGAGAGGTTTCAAACCTGTTTATGGTCATCAAATTATTTGATACCAATATCTTAATTATACACACAAACATTAACACTAAAATAGACGAATTGGCTTTTCTTGTAGAACATTGTATCACCTATAAATTAAATTCTTTTTTGTCCTGAAATTCGTTGGTCTCGGCCATTTTCACTTGTATGTAGAAAGAAGACAGTGGGCATATAGATCAAGTCTTTATGACAACATAATTTGTACTTGCAAGTGTTTTTTTGTTTGCTAACACGTTTTTGTGCTTGACTGAAAATCAATTCTATGATATTAAATCTTTCAGAAAATATTTGGATGTACAAACACAGTTTAGAGTCACTAATGATAATAAATTTCAACAACTAATGGCAGATTGATTTCAGGACGCTAGAAAACATGAACAATGCAGATAATATACATTATGCAGGTGTGAGTTCATTAACAAGCTCAAGATATCAGCAAGCACTGTGTTGGGCTGAATTAGCCTGGCATAACCATGGATATTACTGAACTATACAAGACAAGGAAGTTCAGCTCCTTCAAATATGGTATGTAAATGAAGGTTGTTGAGCCTGATATTATTGCTGGATCAAAGAGACGACTTCCTTGTGCATTACGAAGAAGGATACATTTAATATTGAGACATAAAGGGCAATGCACGGCCGATATTGAACAAACCTGACTTAGCACTTCTATGAATCGAGTCACACATGTTTAATTATTTTATGATTTTAGTATATAACCTTAAACTCAATGCTGCTATTTCCCCTTCTAAAAATGAAAGTGTGAGGGGATAGTCAATCAGTTGTCCAGACATACAGGAATTTTCTTCTGCATAATAACAAAATGCAAATTCACAATGACTAAGGATCTTCAAAAGTCACCGAATTTTATAAAATATGATAGCTGGTAAAACAGCATTTGGTTTAAAGAATAACAAAGGATACATACAACTAAACTGTAGTTAATACCATTTCATGGCAGTTAACATCGGAAATAATAATAATAATAATAATAATAATAATAATAATAATAATAATAATAATAATTATTATTATTATTATTATTATTATTATTATTATTATTATTATTATTATTATTTCTTGATTTATGTTTCAGGTGAAATTCAGTGATGAAAGGGAAGGAGGCTAAAGGTGATTAAACACAGATCCTTTCATGGCATTTATACCATCTCACACAAATTATGTGGAATAATGGAAATAGATATAGGTATAATATATATTAACCTTACGTATATTTTATTTGAATTACACTGTCCTGTATTTTAATGAACTATTTATCAAACTTAACGTATTTGATCTGAATACTCATCTGTTACAAATTACTTCTTAAAATTCTATCAGTGAAGAACACAACAGTACATTTACCTTATTTTGACAGTTTCTGAACAATGGTTCAGACATGTGAGTTAATCATTAGTGTTTAAAGCTCATGAATGATGCCCAAGTCATAATATCTTATAATTAATATGTTTTAGTGTCTTTTGTCTAGGAGTATTTGGGTTGAAGAATACTTAGGAGCAGAATGTCATATCTAGTACTTCACATAGTATCATAATGTACCTATCATTGATCTTTTAGGTACATATTTGCCTGTACTCACTTACACATATCCCAAAATGTTATTTCCATCATGAGTTTGTTTATGTATGGCAATGTCTTTAATTTAGTACTTGTAGTATTATCTAATATCACATTCCAATGAACCATTATACTTATTAATTTTTAACCGACACTCTTTGAAAGGAACTAGAAATCTTCAAACAGATCATTTGAATTATGCAAGCATAGTTAATCTTAATATGTAGATGGTACATGTTCCACATACGAAACATACAATCCTTGTTAAAAATTTTGGGATCAGACTTTCACAATTAGTTGATTATATAGGATCTATTGGTACCTATACTTGATTTGCTGTGCACATAATTGGTTGTGTTCATTTGACATATCCACCAAATGGTATTTCCGAGATGAATTAGCTGACTTATGGCAATATCGTTTAATATGGTACATGGCGGGGTCGCATTGCGCGTCCTAATACAATTTTGTGATTATTGACAGACTACTTTCCACGGCTGTTATTTTTGTTTTCTCACATCCGTTTATAATGTAGCGTCGACAATGTATCACCTGCCACACTAACAGCACCCGGTAAAATCGAGACGGTACTGATATCAATTCGGAGCCGCGAATGTTAGCTTTCCGGGTTCATTAGCAAATTCTACCATGAGACAAGCTTGGTTTAGCTACAATGGTGTGTCCCTTGGCAAGGCCGTGTTCTCGAATTGCCTAGGCACTTAACAACCTATTTGTGCAACTGTCCCGTAATGCACTAACCGAAACCAAACTGATAGCAAGGACGCAACTGCGATTGTCAGCAATGCAACATACGCCATCAAACACTGCGTTTGTTAATTTCAGTGAGTTTCGTTAATTTATCAACTCGACACTCTTGGTGGTCAAGCTCAGAAGTATTCATTATTTGATATTACAGACGACAAAATCTCGTGTGACTTCAGGATAATCATGGATTTCTGTCATAACAATGTTATATCTATGGACGAACATGATCTTATCTTACCTCCGAATGTTTGTTCTTGCTCAGATCTTAAGTATTGATCAGTGATGTGAGTTCTATTTCCATAGGTTAGTAACATCGTCTTATGATATTTTAACAGTGGTGGTATTCTTATTTGCCACCTATATTTGGCCTGAGATTTACTTTTGTTAATGAAAGTATGGTTCTGTTTTATTCCAACCTTAGTGAGCTCAAGAAAAGCGCATTATTTTTGTGTTCTCACATCCATATATGATGTCGTGTGATGACATCAGTCCACCTGATATTATTGGTTTTCAGCTGGCCAAATTTATTCTGATACTGAACAACCTCATCCAGGAAGATCTCAATGAGGTTTCTTTAAGTCAGCCATGTTGTCCTTGGTCGCAACTTGGTCTTGACAATGGTCAGTCAGTTTGCCGCGCGTTTGACGCGACCGTTATTTGTACCTGGCACCAAAGCTCAATCAGAGAAGTTTTTCATGGCTGAGCACATCAATGTACCAGGTAGGTTTAAAATAAGTGCGCGATCAGTCCCCCCCCCCCCCCGTTTGCTATGATGTTGGTAATTTCCAATCAAGATCACTCGCGGATAGACATTTTCTGCTGCAGACACTTTTCTTCTTAGCTCATCCATGTCTTTAGAAAAACGCCTTGATGTTAGGGGCAACTGGGTGAACTCTCTTATAACAGCCAAAGCAACCCTGAGTGTATGTTTTTACTCCGTTCTGAGCATGGAAAATTGTGTGGTCATCGTAGCCATGTCGTCGCTTTTCATGGCAGCGTCTGTGCTGGATACATTGCAGCAAGATTGCTTTTTTCATCGTTTTTAGATATCCATAGTCATATTTTGTAAATAAGTGCTGGCTTCTAACACGACGGCAATGTCGGACATGACAATCGGGTGCGGGCAGGTCGAGCACTAGGGCCTCGCTGGTGAGTCACCTACGCGAAATAATAGAGAAATTCACGCTATGATGTTAGCCCGTGTGAATGAAGATAAACGACCGCACGCAATTCAATCGAGTATGCACACCAATCTGTGTCTGGACCTTTACATGAGACCATGTTTCTCCTGCGAGTTGCTGAGCGTTAGCGAACCGCTGCCGTGGCCTCATCGCGGTTAATTTATCGCCGTTGCAAATCTCGTGTAAGTGTTTAATTTTATGTCAGTACGCCAACTTTAGCAAATCAAAGTTGGACAACGGTAGACGTGCCTACGCGCCGATTACAGCTCATGTGTTACAAACGTATTAGTCTAGGCATAGTATTGTTTTTAGTCCAAGTCCCTGACGTTTTCTCTGCGAATAGCATTGAGGTGAGACCGAGAGGGTTTAACAATGGAAGAAAACTACCATGTCTTGTGCGCCATTGACCATCCATATTCCCAGTTGCTTTTTCCAACAGTTAATGTCCGGCGTATCCAGCGACACCAAGTACCCATTTGCAACAGCTTTCGTGATCGCCGGGGATGCAATGGTGGTTATTCCCGGAACTGGTTCTAACAGAGGAATGATACTACCGTACTTGTCCATCTCTGCGATCTTGGCTGCATACAGATTCTGTGTGACTCCGTGACGGGCTTCTATGGCTGCATTGACTTGTTAATTTGCGAGAAAGTAAGCAGAAGTTTAACATGTTTTATTCGTGTACGTTCCAGAAAGTCTTTAACGGATAAACTGTGCGTTATGTTGTAAATGTGCGGTCGCAAGTGTCTGGCGTTACCACAGATCTTCATTCGCCATCCGACTCAATCAAAAAGTATTGATTGGTCTGATAATGTCACAGTGATACATCTGTACTCGACAACGCAGTGCATTCGGGTTTGAAAATGTATATCGATTACGGACTGTCTGAATAAATTCAGATGTTCCTGTGAAACTTAATACACCGGACTCAGCGTTGAGAACTTTTTCTGAAAAATCTGCAGTTTTGCATCGACGTTCTGATATCTCCCCACGACCGTCATCAGTCTGTCGTATGCTCGAGCGACATGATCATGTTCAATATCGACAAGGACTTCTTCTGATGGTGATTGATACTCATTCAGTCACAAAGATACATCGAACAAGTCAAGATAGTTATTAGCCATCGGGTTTCTTTTCTTGCTATAAAGTCCTCTCGTGTACTGAAAGGCCGCAATTACATGACGTGGTGACGGAACTCCTTGAACACTAACCTGTCACCTGAACAGACTTGCTGTCGTTCCGTGAACCGTGTCGGTGGTCATCGTGAGTTGCAAATGCATAGAATGGTCTCCCGACGACATAAAGGACAGTAATCATTGTTCTTCAGACATCAACGATGTCAGAGTAAGCTGCCTTTGTAAAGTTGCTGTGGGTGCTGCATTTGCTCCTTTGACTTGCCAATTTGCTTCTTTTTCAGTGCCGTACAACTGTGTGTTTAGATCCACAATAGATATATTGATATCCCTGTAGAATCCCATGATTTGCAACAGTGGAATCATGCATGGAAATTCGCATGTGGCATTAATTTCTGATCGAGGGGGGTGAATCTCATGTTGCAGTTTATATTGGTTTAGATGCGTACAGAGGTATTTGCCGCAACAGTGTAGTTTAGAGCATTTCTAGGAATTGTATGATATTGGGACTATTCCCTATCTCTTTGGCGAACACCATTGATAAACCTGCACAGTGAGAATAAACGTCACGGAAACGTGCGATTTCGAGGATTGTCATAGCTTCGTCAGTGTCCTTCAGACATGACTCGATTTGTTTTCCACCAGTGACGTATCTGGGACTGTTGAAAAGAGCCATTATTCCGTTGTTGACAAAATCACTTCATCCTTCAGTCTCTTATAGATTACCATCGATGTGTGCCTTTCAACTTCAGTGGAAGCTACCAGGGGCAGGAAATATCTGCCACTGTCGTAGATCTGCAGTTCATTTCGTCCTTGATGGTTTTTGCACACGGGCGTCATAAAACTAATATCGATGATCTGCATCGATTCATCTTGGAGCGCCGGCACTTCCATGTTAATCAAATACAATCATGAACATTTGTATTATCCTCTTGCACACGCGCGTCTAACCCATGTGATACCTCTGCTTGTAATAATTTTGCAATTACGCTTTGGTTCATACTGACGGACCACTAGAGGGTCACCGGATCAGTAGCCACGAACGCGGAAATAAGCCCATTTAGTCGCTGATCTACTGCATTGTTTATTTTGTTTTTTCCTGCGCGGCACGTCAGCGGCACTCGGTAATTTAACTTGACCTGCGCAGCAGGGAAACTAGTGCGTCGCCGTGGTCCCACTGATCGTGTCAAGTGTTCTCGTGTTGCCAAAATTGGTTTCTTTACTCGTTCCTCCGGAACTACCTACCCGCATGCCTCTCATCAACAACACTCCAAAGGTCAATCTTTCATCCTTCGATGGATATCCATCAAACACCAGACCGAGTGTCTGCTCGTGAACGGTGTTGGCGGTCTTGGATTCTTTGCACGTGATATTCCTTATCCGACACCAAAATTCATCATTGATTTTATACTAGGCTTCAGGAATACTGCTAGTCTAATAATCGATGTCGTAAGGACAACATTGGCAAGAATTGTTCTATTTCGTGGAATATTTTATGCTGTTGTATAAAGCCATAATGCTATTGTTAGCAAATCCAACTGTAGTATTGAAGGATAATCAGTACCGATGAGGTTGTCTTGTAAACATTTTCCCCCAATTTTCAAGAAAATCACAATGGAAGGAAAAACCTCCGCGTGTCTTTCTCTTGTAGTTCTATTTTTGTTCATAAGGGATCGTATCCGGGAACAAATGAGACTGTATATCCTTTTTCTTCGATATACACAACATGTGCGCCAGTGGCTAATGTGGTTTCTAATGTATCTTTGGATTGTGTCAAGGTGAAAATTTAAATCATTGGTTTTATCTAATACCTTTGCAAGACAGACGGATTTTATCGTTTACGAGCTAAATCCGCTTCCCATTGCCAGATTTTCAACCACTGAATCGGACAGGTGTTGCTTCATTGACGAATTTACTTATCGGGATAGGAAATATTGCTGTCGATGGTACCGTATCCACCTTTATTTGAACATTTGTTGTCGAGTTACTCACTAATCGTTGTAGTCGATCTTTGATCGAATGACCAGTTTGCAATCCCAGATTTTGCAACCGATCCCAAACAACGTTTGTGGTACTATCAACAACTCAAGCTTCAACATGTTTAGCGATTGGTGCAGAGCGCCATGACAAGTCCATGAACGCTCTGGCTCTCCAGTCAACAATCCACGAAGAATACTGCCAATATCAACTCCGTAATATGTCATCTAAATGGGTTTTATCGCCATTGCAGCACACACTGGTATCACACGGCTACGTGCGTATGTACTTTTATTTAAATATCAAGTCTACCTATAACGTAACGTTGTATTATCTATGATTCCAATGAAAGATATACTGTGTACTCGTCCTGGTCTACAATAATAAAACGAATATGTGTCAACCGACAATTATAACATGGAAGATACACAGGCTAAGCTGCAGTAATCGAAATCAAATCACTTGGTTCCACAGATGGTGAACGTCCAAACAGTGTATAACTCCAAAAGGCTATGTTTACAAACGTTCCAATGTCATAACGATCACTAATGGCATTACATGTTAAGTTAATAAGAATCGTCGAGGTAAATCTGATAGCGTGAGGCACGAAATACTATCGATTGTTTAAAACTCCTTTATTTTTGAGAATATGTAGAGGCCAACCAAAACCTGTTCTTATTGACGACCCTATGATGACAACCGCAAGTGTTTCAATCGCATCAGAACTCATGTATAAGAAAGTCTTTCGTCGTATACGTCATTAATATCTTCGATAAATTCAAAAATCAACGCGGAATTATTAACAGTCGATCGTTTCAGCCAACGGGTAAAGTGACATATACAAGATAACCTGCCGAATTGATTGTTTAAAGTTTTGAGGTGGTGCTTTTACCGGCGACTTGTATTCAAATGTAACTAGTGGTGTATTTTTTAATTACATCTCTAACGTCAACGTCAGGTACACGGGTACCTTTGATTTCCACAATCGCCTTTGGCAGGCATTCAATACATTCCTCTGTTGCCAGTGCGGCTTTAAAATATGTTTGGTGCGTTCAGCTAACTTACGAGTTGAACCTGGTTCTTCTTCTGTTTCAGCGAGAGCTGACACCTGTTCCAAGGTTATCTTGTGTTATTTGTAATATCCCCCGCACGTTCCACGATTTCAATTTTGGTTTGAACAGCAATATGAAAGTAAATGTTTATTCAACGCACTCTGTGAGATCTTCCCGTGAAGATTATCGCGACTGTAACCTATCCTGTGACACTTCTGCGGTCGGCTATGTGTCCGTTGTTCGCTAGCAGCTTTGTAGCGTCGCTCTCCTCTGTAGTCCCGTGTTATATCGCTAGAAGACGTAGCCGATTTTGACATTTTCTTATATGTTTATCATGGTGGATATATTGTTGCGTCTAAACGCGCAATATTGAATGGCCCACCGGTCATGTCAATAGTGGGAATCTATAAGGCTTCTGGCTACTTTCCTCAAACATATTACGAATTTCTTCCCACAAAAAGTGTGCGGCGCACCGTATCGAATGTCCAACGATGACTTCTTTTCCAAAATTAATCACGTTTCTGCTATTTATTATCTGGATGGAAGCGCGCATAATCTTGATGCTTACGATTATGCGATGCTTGAGCACCAAATCAATCCCGTGAGATGGTTTTGTTGAGGTTGACTTAAAAACACAGATGTTATGTGATTCAAATGTCCACACTCGTGCCAAATATATTCCGCGTCAACTGTAACATGTCACTGATACTTATGGTATTGAGACGCATGACCTCGCAAATATTCATTGCATATGATGTACCGCATACGTTTGTGAGATGAATTTCGCATTATGCCAGGAGCCTTCTAGTTTTCTCACTATTGGCTTGACTGGTCGACCATACAATATTGCGCGATTTGAGACTTGGTGAGGTATGAAGCGCTACGGCAAAATCTTTGAGGACACAATTTAATATAACTAATATAATGATTTCAGAGTGGATTGTTTCCAACACATGCTACAGTCCTAACGTTTATTGGAACGGTGAAGCGATAGTTGCAACATTATCAAGTGCGGCAATATTCATCTATGGTGCTTCTCTAACATGTTTGGCGAAACACGTGTAGTTAATTAATTTACTGGCACGAAGAATATTTCCTGTATTTGGTTTGATGTAAAAACACTTAACAAAGTTCATCGGGCTGATCGTTTGCTTCTTCACATGATAGTGTGCATGGAAGCTTCATGCACACACGCATAGACCAGTACATTTTAACCGTTGTTGATTTTGCCATCAGATATAAATAAATGGAGTCTTTGACATGTAAAGATGAAGCAATTGTCAAAAATACACTTGAACGTATTGATGCACGCCCTTCGCTAACATCGGCAGGGCTATAATAAGTCGATCCTGGTGAATTATTTATCGAAGCTGTTGATACTCTTTTAACAGAATAGCGTGATCAGGTTTGACATGTTAGTATACGTCATGACCAGGCTATAGTGGAACGACGTATTTGTACACTTGCGGAACGGGCCTTCTGACATCAGCAACTGATAATTGTTAATGAGATTTTGGAATGCTTGAACTTGCGGGCGTTGCAGGCTCGTTTCAGTTTTGAATTATATGTATTTGCCTGAATCTCATTTTGGATTACCCTCAGTTTCTTGGTTCCCGAAACAAGCATCCTATGTGAAAAAGGTACATGTAACACAGCCCACATAATTCTTGAAGACGGTGTAATTTTTGTACAAATTCTTTCATTATTATTCCGCTTAGAGTGCTAACTTTAACATTCCTATTAGCTGGATGATGTTTTGTAAATGTTGTCTGAACTGGTTAGTGTGTTACTATTTCTTGAAGATCGAGGTCGCATATTCAAAATTGCAATTTCTTTAAGTATGCTGTTTGTAATTCTGAATCTAATAAAATTAGTGGTATGAACGTACGTAAGACAAAGGTGTCAAATTTGCCACTATCACGATTCTCGTTTGAAGGTCAGAGGTGGACATTACTGCATTTGTTTAGACCTATAACTTGCAAACGTTTGGATGCAGTGATAGACATATAACATGGTATAACAGCACATCAACCCTTGATGCTGTAACTTATCACTTTCATGGACTTCTATGTCTACGCTTATGTATCAGGGCTCAAGTCAATAAAATTTTACTGATTGTTCAAACTGTTGTTCAAGATCACAGAAAACAATGTTTACCCCTGCAAAAATCATAGCTTGAGGGAGTCTCATGTACATATCATGTGTATAAATAGCATGATCCTAATCAAAAGTAGCAAAACCGGAATATATTTGATGGTTTGTTTTGTACCAATATCAAAGGTCATATCTGCAAAGTTAGGATATAGTCATATCAATGCTACGTACCTGTGAAACTATGGCTGTTACTTTAAGCCATTGAAGGTAGTATTATACAACATTGTACAAGTTTGCATCTTGACTTATTGTGACTTTCATAGTCTTAGCAACTAAGTTATGGTCAAATGCCAAAATGCATGTATCTCTTGCAAGATCTTCAACTAAATTCCCATATTTGGAGAGGTGAAACTGAATATGCTCATATTCAAGATAATCTGACTATTCACTATACCACAGTCATGGTTCTATTTTTATTTAAGGTTTGCAACTTTTGTATTCGGTCTGTAGCTCAGAGGCTGTTTTGGAGTGTGTTGCATACCATGTTTTGCCATTTCTTTATGTCAAGGACAAGTCAAGAACATTTCCAGTGTTATATTAAATTACGATATGACTATGGATTGTTTTTTACATTCATCTTAAATTGGCAAAAAGTATATTAACACTATAACCGTAAATTCGTCTGTTACCATTTTCTTTCCGAGCACAGATCTAAAATGCCGTAGACATGTAGCATCATGTTCCACCCAGTCATATTATCCTGATACCAGGCTACACAGCCCTAACATTAACATCTTAGCTCTGTTGTGTTGATGCAAATACGCCAGGGAAAGCAAGATGTTTTTGTAGTTCCGTAGCGGTAGAGAACCTGGTTATCCTCACAAACTTGTAAATAGAAAGCATTGTTATTGCCACAGATATTCTAAAACGGACAGGTTATAAATAAGTGCACGTGTAATTTGAAGGACTAATTCGTCCAAAAGATGCCTGCATCACACTTTGTTAAGCAAACACATAATAGATATTGCAGTTAGCAACTTTTCCCATATAACCACTTAACAATCGACGTTTTATTTCATCAAACTGAATGCACATTACTTCATCATGTTTGAACATAGTTGGATACTCCACACACAACAGTCATTCAAACAATGATTCAAGCACACTGATCACTGAGCCAGAGGAGATCTACTCTGAATGGCGCATTGGCGTGCAGTGTTTAAAAATAATCAAAGAGCATGTATAATGCTTCTTCAACGATATAATTAAGTACGTTCTGACGGTTGAGTAGGCAATAAGTATAAACAAATCATTGTTATGATGACCCCAAAATAATATTGTTTGGTTTCAGGATCGGGCGATAAATGTCTTTGGAACTAAGATTTGTAAAAACAAACAGTTGATATAATATTTGAGATGCTTATTTTACTATACTCTATTTTTCATTACTTTGATGCAGTCGCATATACTATTCTTTGTGTAAAACTGTGCTTGATTTTAAAAAGAAATCTGTTTATATCTGACGTGAATTACATGCTAACCGAACACTCTCCACGTACACGATGTTTCTGATATTCCTGCACACATAAATATTTGGCATTTGTTATTTTTTTATTTGCTTTCGTTATCGAGTCTATATTAGGCGGCAGTTCCACGGTCTTCAGTGGATTGCCAGCAAACTTTTCTTTTCTAATTCCCCGTGACTTTGGTGTAATCATGTCGTAGAAAAACTGGTAGACAAAATTATCCCACATTTCTTACTGTGTACAGAACAAGTCCCTCATCGAATATCCTGCGGGTCTGTATTCATCTTGATGAATGGGCCATCAAGAGTGGCACCCAATGGAGATTTCTTGGCAGTAAACAAAATGCCAATGTTTTTAAAATGTAATTCTCGCATCATCCACGGATACGTATCTTTAATAATCCTATATATGTCAAACGATGGTGCAATTGATGAAATAAAATTATAAAAGCTTCGCTTATTTAATATAATAGTCTCACACATCATGAACCAGTCACACACCAGGGTTATGCTTATTGTTATTAATTCTTTGAGGTTTAAGGGAATACTAATATCTTAAAATCATCCACATATTCTTCAATAGCCAACATACACGTTGTCATCTATGTTGATTACTTCGGTTTTTATATTGAACCGCCATTAGGGTGCCTAACTAGAGTCAAGAAGGTTCAGACACAAATTCTCAAAGGTGTTTGCGTATCCCATAGTTCTAATCAGCATTGATAATTAGTTGTCAGATTTGTTTCATGTCGCATGTACAACTCCAAGCTAGAATGGTTTCTAAATTAATAAAGGAAAACATAATTTCTTCGAATCTGAAATTTCTTGCTCAAGACTTTAATGCTTTAAGTTCTTGCACGTGAAAGACAATAAGTCATACATGAACTTAACAGCGGTGGCAAGAAGACGAATACTGCACTCCTCTCATTTTTGCTAGTGTAAAAACGAATCCATTTTAAACGTAGTATCAGTCGAATGTTTTGGGCTTTTTTGTCTCGAACAGCGGCCTCTTCTAATGTAACTGGCTTTTCTGACGATTACAGCATAAATGTCTGTTTTATCAAATTTGAAGAGTGAGTACATGGTCACTTAAAGGTTTTTCAAGCATTGTCATAACTGGTACGTAATCGGAAAATTTCTATTTATCTCCATCTCTGAGACTTAAAGGCGAGCAGGATTAAATTCCTTTTAGATTAATCTGTATCAAAATGTTGTGGCAAGCGAGTAAAGCTGTCTTGGAAATGTCACAGATGACCAACACTTGATTCGATGAGACTCGATTACCTGCGGGGAAAGCAGTTGCGCCCATCGGACCTGCGTGTGTGAGAGCCGAGGAACAAACACGTAGAAATAAACATGAGTAATAGTTAGAAAGGGCACATGTCCATATTGCTTAATAAAAGACTTCGTTTGAAATGGAGTTGTTGTGTCAATAAAGTGCAAAACATATTGACAGAATATATATATATATATATATATATATATATATATATATATATATATATATATATATATATATATATATATATATATATATACC
>JAECUM010022333.1:0-32790 GCA_016617855.1 Megalonaias nervosa | reverse complement strand
GTTGTAAATATGGATCAGTGGTGTTCAGCAGTCATGGGGTGGTGTATAAAGCAAGGAAACTGCATATTAAGCCCTGGAAATCGTGTTAATATTACACCTCGTATTATCGAAACATTTTGAGCTCGAAACTCAAGTTCAACTTGAAATAAAAAAGTCGTTGACAGTGTGTTTTTTTTTATTTATTTAGAACAAATTTAAAATGAAAGGCTTTCGTAATTACCTAGAATGTGTACTGTCCTCTAGCCTACTGGACTTAACTGTGCAAGATTTTGTTTTCTCCAAGTATTATCTCTGGCCTGTATTCTCGTAAACGTTTCTGTGATAAACTCGACTTCAAGCTCAAAAATGGGATATTTTGATACACTATACCATGGGTCGTCGGCAACCTAATTTACGTAGCGTGCCACTTTTTATCCGAATTAATTACAAAATGAACGAGCGCGTGGCACTAGTAAGAGAGTAACGTTGTTAAAATCGAGATTTTTGACTACCCTGGATTTGTCTGTATCCTCCCACCCCACCCCCTTTCGAGCATGTAACAGAAGCCGTCATTGTGTACATTAGTATATTAGCTGTTCCTAGTGTTCGTTATATCCGATCATCGACTAAAGTACATTTGTCCCGGATGAAGCATTGCTTTGTTTCTCTTCTTATTGTCTGGGGTTATATGGTCTTGTCCGTCAGTGCGTGCATGCGTACGTTCGTAATGTCTTTCAGCTCCTCCCACCCCGTTCAAGACAGAGACTTTAAACCTTGAGATACTAATTAGGGTGGTATACTAATTAGCAAAACGGTTTAAAAATTCTGATCGAACCCTATAGAGTGTGAGAATGGAGTCAGGTGTGGTTGTAGATACATTATCAATAACTCCCACATCATGAAATCAACATGTTTGAGAATCAGTAATTGTGCTCGCAGATCCAAGGGTTCAACACATATCAGATAAGGGGTTTTATTGAGATCCCTGGTTATATATGTCTGGGGAATACAGTTCATAACTTGCAGATCCAAGGGTTCAACACATATCAGATAAGGGGTTTTATTGAGATCCCTGGTTATATATGTCTGGGGAATACAGTTCATAACTTGCAACTATTTAAATCCCCAACTACAAGGTATATGTACTTAATGGACACGAATTCAGATATGCAACTCACAAAGGCTCGTGGATCTATTCTTATCCCCATCGCTTGGTCGATGGCGATACAGAATTTAAGGTTGGCCGATAAAAAATGGAGGAACGCAGAAGTATGCGTTTTACAAACACCATAGTTTCACTTTCATTTCACTTAAAACTTGACTTTACTTAAGATAAACAAAGAAATATCACAAAGTCAAACTTATGCTTAAGCACGAAATGTTTAACTGACGTAAAAATGAAATGTCTATTTTTTCGACTATTTCCTCTAATTATGCACTATCACTACATCAAAATATTTCACCAATATTGATTTTACTCAGTATTGGCAAACCCTTTGAAACGTTTCCAGTCAGTTCACGAGCCGTCTGTAGATTGTTTCAGTTACACGAACCTACGAACATCCTGTTTAAACGAAGGTACAATAATGGATTAACCCTGCGGTTAAAATCTGGCTTTCTGAACCAGTGAGAAACCAGCTTGACTTTTTCCCATCAAACCCCGCAAAATGCACAGTCGATACGGTTACCCTTTCATACTTTCAAGTGATTAATTTTAAATTATTTTGTTCGGGATGAAACATTCGTGTCATAATTTTTGGATTTGCTTCCAATATTTTAAAAAGGAGAAGTACAGTTTCTGGAATTTTTATTAATATTATTCGGTGACCTTTATTCGCGAGGTCAGAATTTTGCAGTTTCGACGCTAAACCATCTTTTTGGGTGTGAGGTACTTCTTTTTAATCTAAGAAATTATTTGATTTTATTTATGTACATGTTTCTTTCTTTAGCGAAAATACTTATTGTCCTGTGACATTTGAAAAATGATGGTTTTTTTTCCTTCAAATTGTTAGGCAGATTATCCCAAAGACATGGGCGCCCGCAGGATTTTTTTTCGGGGGGGGGCCCAGGACTTTGTGCAGGGGGGGGTCATAATTTTTTCAGGGTGAGTGGGTGAGTAAGTCACGGCCGGGAGAGTTAGTATAAGAAGCAGTCTGAAACTAAAGCTAATATTTATTAAGCGTTTTGAACAGAATCTTGTGACATATTTTCAGCTTCATTTGCATGATTAAACTTCTCGGAATTTATATATATATATATATATATATATATATATATATATATATATATATATATATATATATATATATATATTTGCAGAATGATTTGGGGGGGGGTGTCACGTCACTCCCCTTGACCCATGCTGCGGGCGCCTATGAAAGGAAGACCATATGCAGCATGCTGAGCCATATTGCTACACGTTGGAGCCATATTTATACATGTTAGAGCCATTCAGATACACGTTGATGGTATTTTATTACACGTTGGAAAAGTTTTGATAAAAGCATCAAAACTTTACTCATCTTTCTCGCAAAATAATATAATGGAAAAGATTTTGTTTTCTCCAAGTATTATCTCTGGCCTGTATTCTCGTAAACGTTTCTGTGATAAACTCGACTTCAAGCTGAAAAATGGGATATTTTGATACACTATACCATGGGTCGTCGGCAACCTAATTTACATAGCGTGCCACTTTTTATCCGAATTAATTACAAAATGAACGAGCGCGTGGCACTAGTAAGAGAGTAACACTTAAAATCGATATTTTTGACTGCCTTTTGCGTGCCACACAAAATCTCTTGACGTGCCAGACTTGTGGCACGCGTGCCGTAGATTGCCTACACCTGCTCTATACCTTTAATTAGAGTAAAGTTAGAGAAACATTGATACTGTTACTGATTTTAGTTCATTTACTAGCATATATAATTTAAATGACGCAAATTTACTTGAATTACCAAATTTCATTCTGGGTATGGAATTATTTCGTTCGAGTATTTGCTTAGAATGAATTAAGAATACGGTTCCTGTCTTTATAAGACACACCTAAACCAGGGAGGTCTTTAAATCTTAAATCTAAGCAGAAAGCAAACTGGTCAAGTTATTTCGTACCTGTTGGAAGAAAGACGATTTGACATTGATAACCTTATCGACATAAACACAGATTCTTAGAACTTGTATTCTCCAACTTTACTTTTGAGCCAGAAACTGGGGTTCATTAACTATTTATGAAAAGGTTACAACTTAAAAGTTGTAGAATTTTCTTAAAATGTATTCGCCTATTTGCAGACTTGAGTTTTTAATTCTCAGTTTACTCCAAGGACCGGTCAGAATATTGGGCGTAACACGTATAAATAACACAACATGACGTCGAAAATGACTATAGCAGATTAGGTAGGGAAAAAGTATAGCCAACGAGAATATGCAATTCAAAGTCATTTCATCAACATTTTTTGAGCTTTTATTGAATATATGTTTCACTTTTCGTCGTTTGATAAATAGATTTTATAGTTGTGGTCTCATTTGCAATGAAATTTAAGAAACTCGTGGAATATTTATATGTTAAGCTCGTCAATGACTTGGAAAAGATATAGGTCATTTGACTATTTTCATGAATTTATTTTGAAATGAGCACTCATGTTCTATTTAAACCGACATGCGCACGATGGCTGAAATCGTAAATGTATCCGAATGGTTGTAGCAACACATTCTCTGTTAAGGAAGTATTAGTTGATTTCAAAGAGAATATATGTAAATAAAATGGAAATAGACAAGCAGTTCAAAGGTAAGTAGTTAAGAATGTATTAAATGATGGAATTCTTAAACAAGAAAACTGCAGCAAAACTGCCTGAAAACGTTTGTACACCTTCATGTGAACATCATAAAAACTAAGATTACATTTGAAATATCAATTGAGAATTACTTGAATTATGGTGGATATCAAGTGGGTTTTTTTTTCTCAAATATTACATACAAATTTCACACACGTATGACTCCAATATGACTGACTAAATATACACACACACACACACACACACACACACACAAACACACACACACACAGCTGAGACAGCATCTACCGAATACTGACTTACGCTATGTGGCATCATGTGCGTACTTTGCTGACCGATCGGAGATTAATTGGTCTTCATTAATTCACTTTGAACTGAGCACTCCTGTAAGATCATACATCTACACCTTGGGCGCAATACTGTTGGAATCATAAATTTATCTGAGTACTAGTAACAAGAAATTATCTGTTTCGGAATCATATTTAATTTCAAAGAAGTGATGTGATGTGATGTGATTGTGATTTTTAACGTAGCTTTAACAATATTTCAGTCATATCGCTACGATGTCTGCAGTGTGGCAGTTTATAGTGATGTCTAGCACTGGGGCATCATGCCGCAGACATGTAGCATGATGTCCCACCCAGTCATTATCCTGACACCAGGCCGACCAGTCCTAACACTAACCTCTTAATGCTGAGCGCCAAGCGAGGCAGCTGTTAGTACCATTTTTGTAAGTCTTTGGTATGACTCGACCGGGGATCGAACCCACGACCTCCCGCATCCGAGGTGGACGCTCTAACCACTAGGCCACCGGAGCGGTCATTTCAAAGAAAATATAGGGAAATCGAAAGGAAACAGCCAGGTTAGAAGAACAAAGAAAATATAGAGAAATCGAAAGGAAACAGCCAGGCTAGAAGAACAAAGAAAATATAGAGAAATCGAAAGGAAACAGCCAGGTTAGAAGAACAAAGAAAATATAGGGAAATCGAAAGGAAACAGCCAGGCTAGAAGAACGAAGAAAATATAGGGAAATCGAAAGGAAACAGCCAGGTTAGAAGAACAAAGAATACGCAATAGAAACGTGGTAAAGGTTTGGACCTTCATATTCGAGCATGACAATCGAGGGATACAATATTAGAGTAAAAACCAAAACAGACACATAAAAACATTGATGTGTTGAAATATGGGAACAAATTGCAAAACAAACACACGCACATCAGTCAGGTTCTACTTCATGCTTTTAATATGTATTGTACGTGAGCAATCGTGATCAATGAGGCAGGTGGGCATCGAGTGAAAATTGAACACCATTTCCGTGAATAACCACGTCGTTTTCTGGAAAAGAAAAAAACAAAAAAACAAAACAATGGTCAGCACAATTTTACCAAATTATTCATTTAGATAAAAGTAAGTATTGCTATATAAATGAAAATAACAAATAATCATAAAGGTTTGGCTATGACGGTTATTCATTTATTGTACACAATCAGTATGTATTAGTCAAACTTTGAATTTTTATACAAATAAGCATGAAAACTAATACGAGATGAAAGTCTTACTCTACTCGTGACGCCTGTAAGACTGCAATGTTTATACGTGTACATTGCATAGTTGAATTTACTGTCTGTAAACACTGACAAGATCAGTAAAAGTGTAAAAGAAAAGGCATATGGCTGTCTTTGACACAGTAAATACTTGCTCCATTTAAATCATGTATGTCCACATGTTTGCTTAAGAGAAATGCTTGGTAGCATTCTATTTTAAATCTTTTCTCACAGTACATACTTGATTTTCACATAGGGCATAGCTATCAAAACAAGAACGTGTCCTCTAGAATTGCTAATAGCGCACATTCCACAAAACTACACATCACGCTGATTGGGTGATATTACTGACAAAATTTCTTTAAATGACAGAATTTACCTTTAAAGAATATCCTTGTTAAGCTTTGATTAGTAACATCATAAAGAAGCACCGTTTTAAGTTTGTAAACAACTGCATAGTTTTTTAGTCATTGTAGATCGTACACAAACATCACATGCACATGTCCAAACAGCACATCCGACTCCATTTCTCGATATTTGTCATCATGTACATGTATCGAACAATTGGAAACAGTATTACTACAATCATAGGGATGTTTTGCTGAAAATGTTACATATATTGAAAAGAAACATATCTTGCAAACTGAATCGTATCGTAATAAGACGTAATGGAGACATGGTTTATAAACTGAATTGTCATTATAAAACGTAATGGAGACATGTCCTATGAACTGAACTGTGTCATTATAAGACGTAATGGAGACATGTCTTATAAACTGAATGGTGTCATTATAAGACGTAATAAGTCAAATAAAACAATCTACATGCAAATTCTAATACGTGTTAGCTGTTCAGTATACCCAGCACAAAGGAGATGACAAGTTTAGTTTCTAATTGTTCGTATATACGGCATCGTTTCGGTTATAGTGAAGCATGTACAGATATCACTGAGGCGTTAAGACCTTTCAAAACTTCATTTAATTGGCGCATTGAAACTCTTTTGCACTTCATATTGATTTAGGGTACAAAAATTTTCCACACCTCGTACATTTATGCGAATTGGGGTATAAACACATTTGTTTTACATCTCGTGTATTAAGTCGCGCGCCGATGAACCGAATCTAAGCGCGACGACCTGTAAGGAGCGGGAAAACCATTGTGTGCTGGCGGGCTGAGCTCCCCTCTCACGCACACAAGGTCGGTCCTCAACCTATCAGTAAACTGCCGTCGCAGTGTCACACAGTTCGATGTTGTGTTTATTCCGGGGCAGACAGCAGACAAACGCCCACAATACAAACACAAGCACCACATGGTTCCGAATATGGGGCATTTGAACACGAAAGAGTTAGAGGTCTGGGTGAGTTACGGACACAGAACGCGACGCAGCGCCAAGCGCTGAAATTTCCCACGCTGTTTGCGTTTGCGCAGGGGGTGTAGGAGACTGTGGCTAGAGTACCGCTGGAACGGCAAGAGAGGCCAAGCCCAGCCTTGTTATGATCGATGTTTTCAAGTAGTGCATATAGCCTCTTTTGGAAACCTCATTATCTGCCCTTTATCTCCGAGCTCTTTAGTGTCGAAGCAGGTCGTTTCGTACCCAAGTTGTTTCGTACCAAAATGAGTGGTTTCGTACCCAAAGCAATGGTCGTTTCGTACCCAATGCTATGGTGGTTTCGTTCCCGAAACTAGAGTCGTTTATTGCACACATTTAAGTACAAATATAACCACCAATATTACATAAAAATTTATTTTATACATATTTCAAACTGTTACATATTCGATTTCAGACATTGCCTTAGTGACAGCTGTATGCCGTATTACCTGGGGTTTATTATAGATGTTTAATTGCTGGCAGAATACAAGCATGCCTAAATTTATTCACTTATTTAAAACATCAAATATATAGCTTTAAAATACAGAAGTAAATATATGTAAAATACAGTGCCTAGTTAAATTTACCCCCACCCTCCTCTGCGAGAATATTTATGTGCATAATATTTAGGAGAATAACAAAATAAAACAGATTATACCAGTAATGAAAATAAATTTTCACTCGCCAATTTCAGTTATTTCAAATGAGAATTTCAGTTATGTCACTAACTTGTTAGCTTCTTGTGATCGGTGAAATTGTCGAAAACTTTTGCACAAGTATGTTTTTGCGGCCGGCAGTCTACAGAAAAATGGCTTGGCGGTCCGGATAGTATACCGCGGTCTGCAGTTTGAGTACCAGGGAGTAACATGCGACAAAAGTTGAAATTAACACCAGTATTGGTCATTGGAGACGACAGACTTAATTAAGCAGCACCGTTTATCTACTTCCAGCCCATTATTAAAAGATCACCGAATTTCTAGTTGCTTTGAGTGGATAAACATTTGTAATTGTTTAGCCATGTTAGTCATTACTGAATAAAACCACAAAAATGGTTTGAACGACTGCAAAAGAAAGGACTTATTCAATTATTTAAACAAGGTCAACGTTTTCTTTCTCATTTTACTTGCAATGTGATTTTGTAAAATTTTTTTATATAGATGCTAGTATTATTCAGTGAAATCAATGCAACTGTTTATCAGTGCTTGGGCAATTTTTTGCCCGGATATGCTTTACTAATGCAATTTTTATGGGAGGAACAGTTTATTAGTCAAAAGATAGGTTCGTAATTAGAGAAGGAGCGGTAAATTTGACAATACGGTATATTTGACTGTGTACAATGAATAACGGGTATGGAATGACCATCACCTTAGGTACAAAACAACCATCATCTTGGGTACGAAACGACCAATTTCTACTAGATACGAAACGACTTGGGTTCGGATTGACCATAAGCCCTTTAGTGTATGAAGGTTGCGCTAGAAGCATTTCCGGTAGGTATTGCCGCTGGTCGACATTCACTGTTTGCAAAACAGAACGAAGTGAATGAAAATATATTTTACGCCGTGGGCAAACTTTCCAATTAAACGCCATAATAAATGCGCGATAAAGTAATTAAAGGATAATTTGTTAGGTACAATCGATATAATTATATAACAAAGGGTATGTGTATAACCCGTGCAGATACTTCCAATTTAAAGTTTTAAAAAATATATAGAAGAAGATAATTTGGTATAATAAAATAGTGAACACACAATTTCTTGGCAAGTCAACAACAATAACAATGCAAACATATAAAAAAAAAAGAAAAAAACAAAAAACGAATTACAGTTAAACTGAATGTTGAAAGTAGCATTTTATTTAAGCAAGTCAGCTACGAACCTTCATTCATGATTATGTTCTATATTATGCAAAACGCTTAGAATATCAATCTGATGATGAAATCCTTGTTGACCTTCCTTAATGAAACAAATCATTGCAAATAAAATAAATAATGTCCACTGCGTACTTTGTTCCATTGCGTTAAAGCTTTATATTATGAACAAAATTCGGCAATGAACATTTAATGCATACTACGATTGCATACTTTCTCAAAAGGGTACATTTCATACAATATCGTCAGTTTTGAAAATTAGTTCTATTTTCTGCTGTGCAGTTCAGATATGTATGCATCTGATGATTAAAAACTACTTTTGATCGTTTTTAAATGAAAAAAATTAAAAGCAAAAAAAAAATAAAAAATAATTTCCATTGCTTATTTTATTTCCGTTGCGTTCCATTTCTCCGCTGCGTATTTTATTTCCATTGCGTTCCATTTGTTTTTCATTGGGTATTTCAGTCATACCGATATAATACACTGATCATGTTCCACAATAGCTGGACCGTTTATCAAAGTTATTTTACGAACAGTGAGCTGTATACTGTTTTATTTGTGGGCACTTCTCCGTCCTTTAGCTATGTTAAACTATCAGCCTTTGAAGTTCTCCCCCTCCCCACCAACCCCCGCTATCCGAAAATTTTAAAGGCTTGAATGGGTTTCTGTTTCACCCTTAGTGTAGGTGTTTGTTTTTCTGTAACAAATCAAAACGAATTTGGAATAAAAGTATTTATTATTCTTGTTCAGGGGTTGCTCTTTGCTATTTGCATTTTATTATTTTATGGTGGATCGTACTCACAAGGTCCCTGGAGCTGGTCCTGTTTTCCTTCCCGGTATCTTTCTTTTTGACATATACTTCCTTCCTCAGCACTAGGTCTTGCGACTGGTTTCTATATCATGGTCCCTAAATTGTAGTGATCTTGACCAAGGATCAGTCTAATGTATTGTGTGTGTTATATGCGTATGCTATATTGTTTTGATCATGCTATATCGTGTTTGTGTTAGGAATGACCATTTTATATATATTAATTTGCATTAGATTTTTTTTTTTAAATCTACTTTGTTTAATTACTTACAAAAAAGAAAAAAAAAGTGTAAGGTATAATAGTTGTATAAAATTATGTGTTGTGATGGTTCTCCGGTTTCGGTCTAGCAATTTTTGTCTAAATTGTGACGAGACCGGAATTTGTCCCCCATAGTGATTGTATATTGTGAGAGGGGCTAGAAATTACTCATGCGTCATGATTAACATAACTAATTACAAAACACTTGGCAAAGACGGATTCGTTAGTGACGACAGCAGTTATCTTCTCGTCCAGTGGCATAATTACCAACCGGAAATAGTACATGCATAATACGAGAGGGAGAATAACTTGGTTACCGAAAGGGTCTATAATGTAGAAATCTGTTGCCGCATCTTTGAGCGATCATTATCATTGGTGGCGAACTCCTGGGTCAGGGCGTCTTTTCGCTTTCAAGCAGTTGAAACCTCTCCACTCGTTATGTGTTGGCAGACGCTTGTAGAGATATTTTCGGTAATATGGCAGTTGTCCCCATCTTTTACAATCTTGTTTAAACTTGCCACTGTCGGAGCCGTCGAGTTACCTATATGTTAGCGGTAGAGTGTTATTACCCGCTGTGTACAAAGCGGACAGGACAGCCCTCTCAAAGCTGAGATTTTCATTATTTTTCACGTTAATATCAAACCGTAGTGGCTTGCGCTTAAGTGTTGAGATGTATCTCCAGTCTCGAAACGGGCGGCACTGTGACACGCCGTGGTCTATCCCATGATAATGTACAAAGGACCATCCGCTCCTTGCACAAATATTGTTCAATGCGCGTTAGTATGCCGCAACTGCTCAAATTTGTCAATGCACAGTAGGATGCAGCAATGCCTTGCGTATGCGATTCTTTCTCCAACTGTTTCATACGGACTAGGCTACATTTAACGCTATTCGTTTTCCTCAGTTCCAATGAGAGGGTTGCTTGCGGTTCCCACTTCTTTCATGTAGCGACGCTTACATGCGGGACACCTACGCGTCACTATAAAAATGATTAGGTGTACCAACTTTTCACACCCCAATCAATATTAGGCTAAAATAAACATTTGATTCTCCAATTAATATGAAGTGTTAAACATTTTATTCACCAATCAAAATGAAGTGTAAAAACTTTTCATACCTCAATTTTCATAAATGCGTCAGGAATAAAAAAAAATCGTTTTTTTATACCCGAATCAATACCAGGTGTAAAATATTTTCATATCCAAATCAATATAAAGTGTAAAACTTTTCATACCCCAATAAATATGAAGTGAAACACTTTTCAAACTTTTCATACTCAATCTAAGGTGTAAAATACCGTGTTAATGCCCTAGTTAACTGTAGTGTATAAATGTTTTAACGCCCCAATGATGGAGTTGTTAAACAAGAAAAGATATTAGCCAAATTCCTATTTTTACATCGACTTGTACACCTTTAGTCACTTTGGCAAACTTCGCAACTTTAGACACGTAGCGTTTGAACCATAAGATACTATTTCAATCGAAACTTATCTAACATTTCCTCGACTAAAATACATTTCAAATGCATAAATACTGCCTTTGAAAGCGGCCATTGAACTAGGAGTTAGAAATATATTGCTTATTTATATCGGCTTGACGGAAAAGCCTGAACTATTCCGGTTCTATTTTCGCAAATATGGGTAGCGAACTTCCGGTTATCAAAGCGTGTGAAATCGCACATATCGCAGCAAATAAAGCAAATAACACATATAAGGTTTTGATCTTATCATTTACCCCATATCTGCGGTTGTTATTATTTTAGTCGTTGCAAATATGATCTAAGCAACTGATCCAGATACGCCAAATCAAACTCGCTACAAGTGCAAAAAAGCGTCCCGTTCTTGATATCAAAGGTACAAGCGCACTCTAATCAATCAATGTAATATTAACTGTATTGTCACTTCAACGCAGATGACATACGTGTTTTAACACTGCACATTTTTATGCCCGGTAAAGCATAAATCAGCACCTCAGCTACTTGATTACCAGATAGTAGGAACAGACAAGAAATATAAACGATATAAATGTATATGTATATATGATATTACATGTTGAATTAACTGAATTTTAGTTGGAATCGTGCGCTCTCTTGTTTACAAATGTCACATAAAACTTCCACGGACACGCTTGAGGCAAGTAGAGCTGAGTAAATATAGACACAATGCAAGTAGCTAAGACAACGCCTATAGAACGCTGACTTCCGCAATGTGTGTGACGTCATATGCGTTCAGTTTACTGACTGGCACCGTGAAACGACAAGGAGATTTGATGCAATACGACACTTGATCGATCAGCCGAATGCTTCGTTTGATCGCGTGAAAGGAAGTTGTTCTTTGTCTTTCTATAATCGACTCCCATTTCTATCCTAAACAGGCTTTCATAATCGGTTTTAAAACTTCAGTCTTTGTGCTAATTCAAAAAAACATTTTTTAAAAATGTTCGTTAACATCAGTTATGTTTAGAGGGCATATGACAACTGGCCCTCCCTTCGCTCGATCATTTTGTTTCTAATCAATGTTTGAAATCATATATTCATAATCTGATCATTTTTAGATGTCTTCGTTTTGCGCAGTGATTTTACACGTGTTTGGATTGTATATTTACCTGTAGATTTTTTTACCACGCTTAAATTCACGATAATCAAACGAATAATGATATACAAATAGGTATCATGTTTGCAGAAGCCGGTACCTGTCGATTAGCAATAGAAATGTAATTAAATACATAGAAATTCTCTTGAATTCTATCATGAAAGAAGAAAGGGAAAGAACGTGTTGATTGTAAACAAAGCCAAAGTGGCTCTGAACACATCCATAACAAAATATCGTGATGGAAAGGCAGACAAGATAATCACAGAAAATTAAAAGTAGAGGAATAGAAGGAAAGACAGATACAAAGAACTACAAGAGCAATCATACAGGAAACATCTTCGAGCTTGTAGACGAAATACAGACCATGTACATAAAGAAAAATAAATAAATTTGATTCCACTTTAAGTGATATACATACGTATCTTGGGTATACGGTCCTCAATAGTTTCACCATTAGGTGCTGTAAGCCGAACACGTATCGGAGTTTGTACAGGTCTTTCCCAGGTCCCATCTCCCATTAGCCAAAACCCGTCAGCCGACCTCTTCATGCGTTCCCATCGCTGACTGTGAGGCTGGAACACAGCCACTTCCGTTGCTGGGAGCCTGTGGAGAAATGTTGAATTATTTGTTGCTTTAATTGTGTGCTTTTAAAACTCTGATCTGTCTGAAGCAAGACATAGTCCCTAGATCGTGGAAATTTATTTTGGAGGCAATTCTACGATCAACCATGGCCTTCTAATTATATTGGATAACAAAATAATGTCTTCAATAATAAATTTCGAGTGCTAACGTTAAATAGCTTATTTTATCTGCATGCAGTCTGTCTGTATGTATGTCCGTCTAGCTGCATCAGTATGTCTCTTCATTTGTTCATACCTTGCACACACACACACACACACACACACACACACACACACACACACACACACACACACACATGCGCACACACACATTGTTCATACCTTGAGTTTCTGGTCTGAAGTTTCAGGTACCACGGATTAGATCCTTGGAACTTGTATTCAATTTTTGTATTTCCCACCGGACACTGCACAGCTTGAATTTCTATGGCCCAGCGCCCGTCTCCATTTTCAGCGAAGTCCAAGGACCCTGAACCACCAAAGAAAAGTAATTATTTTATGATGGACTGCAATGTTTTGATACAACTATTGATCATTACCTGCTTTCTATGTCAACTGGACTGCAGAGGTATTGGTATTTATGACCGGGCACTTTCTCTTTTGGGATAACCGTATTCATTTGTCTGTATGTCCGCCCGTATTACAGGAATGAATTTCCTTTCCGCTCCATAACTTTGAAGCCTTCATGAAATAAAACCCTTGTTGAGCATCCTAATATTAATAAGGCATGAGTCAGGCTCTGATTTTCACCTTTGACTGAGGTATGGCCTATGTTTTTACTTAAACGCTTGCCACTGCATATAATATTTCCTTTTCGCCGTATATTTATTTAAAAACTGTATTAGGTTGAATAAACTTATTTCTGAACCTTAATATTTCAGGAAGTTAGGTCAAATTTAATTTTCTACTTTTCAACATATTCAAAACTTTGACCTCGTTTGGACTAAAACCTCTGAACTTTGACCTCGTTTGCAACTGAATCTAAGCTAAAATCTTTTCAAATTATAGTATACTGGCGCGAGAATCAGTGCCATCTGGACACATCTCTAATCTGTATCCATGTTTCTTTTTATATGAGTTTTGACAATTTAGTATCTAAAACGTTCACACATATTACGCTTGTTAAGATGATCGAAACGATAGTGTGTATCGTATTTTGGGGTACAATTGAATTTCGTCCACTTCATTTTGTGTCCCAAACCCATTTTACTACGGTTAGTGTTATGGTCAGATTCTTTACACAGTTCTTGCATAAGTTATGTCCCTCCTACCCACCCATCCCCACCCCCGTCATCTTGCTAATATTAAGGTTCGAGCTTTTACAGAATAGTTGTGGTTTTACTAGAACGAATATGTAATAAATGATACACACAAAACAGTAAAGAGATTCATTATAATTTAAGCAAATTCTCTACAAGTGTGTTGCAGTTTCGAACTCGATTTCTCTTTGTATGACAGAGTTGAGTATTTAAGAAAGCTTGGCTGGATTTGGAAAATTAAAGTTTAATCATTGGAGGCTTCAGTGATCATATAAATATTAAAGGACGAATTGATGCCTTGTTATGCAACAAATGTAACATGTACAGCAAATTCAAGCCTAAAATACATAGTCTTAAAATGCCTTTAAATTTTCTGTACAGTCACGGAGACTCTTTTCTATGGGAATCGTCTCCACTTACGACATTCTTTTTTCTTTTGCCCAAATCTTAGGAAAGATCTGTGGGTGTTCATTTATGAATGTTCTTTTTTATTTTAGTGTGCTTTATAAGAGAGTGTGTGATTTGGCTTTTTAACATAGCTTTAACAATTTTTCAGTCATTTCGCTACGCAGTCTGCAGTGTTGCAGTTTATAGTGATGTCTAGCATTGGGGCATCATGCCGCAGACATGTAGCATGATGTTCCACCCAGTCACATTATCCTGACACCAGGTCTACCAATCCTAAAACTAACCTCTTAATTCTGAGCGCCAAGCGAGGCAGCTGCTAGTACCTTTTTTATAAGTCTTTGGTATGACTCGGCCTGTGTTGGAACCTGCGACCTCCCGCATCCGAGGCGGACGCTCAAATTACTTAGGCCGCCGGAGCGGTCGCATTCTAAGAGAAGAACCTTAAAAGGAACCAAGAAACAATCCGAATTATATTTACACTTGAGGAGATCCGTTTTTGCTTTTATGAGTAATAGAGATGTTAGTTAAGGTTTCCTTCATGGTTTACAATTACCTCATCCACCATGGAATAATTAAATAATTGTTAATTGAAAATTACATTAAATTACCTGTCTTTTAAATAGATCATAATAAGAGGAAACACGTGTGATCGCTTACCCGCATGGCATTCAGGACAGACATCTTTCACAAATACCTTAAAGTCGCCACGAATAGGATTTGCTCCCGAACCTTTTCCGCTAGCATGTACCTGTGGGAAATTATGGAGAATTTATTCACATAACTGTCTATCTCTCTTTCTTAAATGTTAAACTGAAATATCTTTCTTATGTTCGCATAGCCACATGTCAGTTATAATTCGCATTGTAATATTGTGAACTGGAATGATTTTCCGATGCAGCCTCATTGATGTCAACAATAATTACTTATTACATAGCATCAACTGTCCTTTGACTATATATATATATTCTTTTTTAACCAAACATAGATCTAATAAATGGTCATTTTGAAAGCAGTAAATTATTATCTGCGTATTTTCGAAGCAGTGTTAATTGTAACTTCGGTCTCATATTTTAGTCTCATTTTCTATAAAGAACTCATATTTAGAGCATAAACTTCATGTTACGTCTTCTTTGCAAGCGACACGCTCACATTGACTAAGGATGTTGCATTATTTGGACATCTGTACTGCGTAGTAGCGTTTTCTGATTCCATATCATTACGCAGTCGACAAGATTGGAACTACTTTATGACGTCACATGAATGTTAGTCATGTGACTGAAACAAGTTTATTTTGTTAAAAATAAAGACTAGGCATAAATATATAATTCATACTGCAACAAAAGACCAACATTTACTCCCTGCGACGCTTTAAAAGCAAAGGCAAAACTACCAACCAGTTGTCATGTGGAGACTGCAGACCGTCTGCAATATGTCTAAATAGTGAAATCTTTGATGAAATATTTTGAGCGGTGATGATGTGTGTGTGTTTTTTTATGAACAAAGATTCGTATAAAAACAATAAGGATATATGTACACTTGTTTTGTACATCAATAAATATGACATTTTTTGTCAACGTGTTACATAGTTTACCTCATTTACCCTTTTAATGCTGTAAAAAAAAGAATCCAGTTTTGAGCTTAAAGTTTCAAGTTATGCAATAAAGCATAATGTATTTAATGTTGTTGTTGTTGTTGTGGGGCTTAACGCCATTTTTCAGCACACGATAGGCTATACATGGCGGCCAGTATTAATGGTGGAGGAAGAAACCGAGAAATCCCCGGAAAGAACCACCGACCCACGAGAAGCTACTGGCAAGCTTTCTCACATATCAACATTCGCCGAATCCTAGACTCGAACCCACGCAGACAGAGGTGAGATGGCAGTGATCCGTAACGGAGAGAGCTTTAGACCACTCGGCCACTCGGGGCCCTATGTATTTAATGCAATAATCCTAAAAGTTGTGTCATCAAAAAAGAATAAGGTGTTGTTGTTGTTGTTGTTATGGGTTGAACGCCATTTTTCAGTACAAAATAGGCTAGACATGGCGCCAGTATTACTGGTGGAGGAAGAACCTGAGAAAACTCCGGTAAGAACCACCGACCCAGGGAAGCTCCTGGCAAGCTCCCTCACAGACTCACATTGACCAAGCCCGAGACTCAAACCCACGCGGACAGAGGTGAGATTGCAGTGATCAGTAAATGCGAGCGCTTTATACCACTCGATCACCTGGGGTCCCACGATAGAGTATCTGACGTGATCGGATCACACTGTACATTACGTTTATCGTTACATCTGCTGATATCACACACCCGCTTGAGCTTGAGATTCTACAGCTTTCCCGATGAACGTATACTGAATTTGATAATGCGTTTTGTTCTACAGCGGTTTTAAACGAAATACGCCCGAAGGCTCTTATGCTGTCATAAAGTGTTATTAGAAGTAAAGATAAGAGCAATCTGGAATGGGCGACACATACCATTCATCGTGAGAAAAATTAGGACCGTAGAGACGAAAGCGTGCGCGTTACGTCTATCGAGGCACCGACAATGGTTTGTTCTACATTATTTTCTCACTGTAATACATGAGGATAATAATTAAACTGAAACTTATATACTTTGAAATAAACTAATTTACGACTTACCGTAAAGCACATTCCGCATCCCAGGGAGGCGTGCATCTGCGGTGCATTCAGAGCCACCAGGCGCATTCCATGAGTTTTAGCTACTGGCGGAAGGTCCGGTGGTGGAAACTGGCACATTCCTCCAGTCCCGGTGCCATAATAGGTTCCCTGTTGGGTGTTACGTTATTTAGTTGGTGTTTGAACTTTCTCAAAACGATTTCAATAGTATACATGTGGGAAACTAGGCCTGTATTTATTTTCGTTCAAGTGTCCTCGTGTTGGCAATCGAGGACATTAAAAATGTTAAAAAATCGCTAAACCAGCGCTATACATTGATATTTTGAAAATCGTTCAAATTATTAGGTAACACCCAGAATGAAGTGCAAGTCAATACATTGTAGTCTGCAAGGATTTTCCAGTTCAATAAATGCCTTATGCGTTGGGCTCTAAGCCAGACTATCAGGTGCGAAATCTTTAGTGATGTTAGTTATGAATGACACTAATTGCTTTAGGCTGTAGCAAAGCTTTATTTCAGTAAACAAATAACAAGTGAGCGATCATGCATAGATTTGCCTGAACGAGTTAGAAATAGAAAGGATTATAAAAGTGAAAATAAAGACTCCATTAGTTTCCTGTATGCCCTAGATTCTGTGTCAAACACTCAGAGTGATCACATGATCAAGATAATTAGATTCATTGGCTGGTTTAAACGCCGTGCTGGAAATATTGATAATATAAAAAGATGAATTTTATATATCCGTAAATATGGCAGTATGGAAAGAAAAATAATTCTGCTAGAATAACTACAACAGCAAAATACGTGTTTAGTTAGCAATGATGTTCCTAGTGACTACAAAGATGGAAAGTTCCATTAAATTGGAAAACAACAGTTTTCGAAATTGGTGTGAAAGATATATAAATGTCAGAGACACATATATATCCGTAAAAAAAAATGCTTGATTTTTTTCAACACACCAGCAAATTTATCAGAATGTAAAAGTCTGTATTATAATAAAGATAATATGATATTTATTGTTAATGTAGAGGGTTCTCTTAAAAGAAATTCAGGAACCATCAACACCAGCTAAAAGCCCCTATGTTGGTTGTGACTTTGAAAGTATCAAATTCAGCGTGTAAACGCAAACTAACGTACAACGGAATAACTTTACCGAAACCATTAGTGGAACTGTGCCAGAAGCAATGTGCATCTTTGGTACAATGCCAGGGTCATACCTTACTGAAGGTGATGCAGGACTCAGTTTAGTATTGTCCAGAGGCAACATGTGCAAGTAGCACAATCATAGACCTTCAAAACTCAGCTAGACACACTTCATAGGGGTTCTGGTTTTATGTTAAATCAGTCTACAGGAGATATAACTTAATGTTTCCAGAGGAAAAGGTTGCATTGGAGTGTTGAACGATGAAAGGAAACGAACACAAGGTGCTTGATAAAGATAACACTCATAAAGTTTGCGACAAGATCACTTAGCGGGCAAGTGTCGAGATCATTTATATCAAATGCAATCTGAGTTACAAATGTGACAATAGCTTGTTCGGTTATGACTCATCTATTCATAGAACTATGAATCCAAGATAACCGAAAGAGCTATGCCACTTATTTCAATGATTTACTCGTCACTCAGCGATTGCAAAATATATCAAATAATGATAGTCAGTATGATCAGGATGTTATAGAACATTTCAATCTGAAAACATTTTGAGATATACATGAGTATTTAATGTAAAAAGGTCAACAAGAACCCAAAGATACATTGCTTCAATATTAGATTGTTTGATTGTTTCACTTCAGTTTAGTTATGTCTGTGAGAAAAATCACAAACAAGCTAATGAGGCTTAATTAAATATATAGGGTACTGAACATTTTTCAACCGTCAGCAAATTTAAGATCCCTACCATGCAATGTATTACTATGTTTCTTCTCAAGCCAGGCCAGATGAAGTGGTTATCAATGTAAATATTATTAACACTTAAGTTACCGATTGGGCATTTTTTGAAATAACAGTGTCGTACTACAACCAAATGTTCCTCGTGTCATAGCCTTGATTACAACCTGAAGTCGATTTAGAGGGTTTTATAAAGATAATGTTAAATCTGAACTTCTGAGAAAGATCACAAATATACAGTGGGCAATGATCTCTTAGCATCTGAAAGTCAGGTTGTTTTCAGTAACAGGTGTTAACGATTTTTTAAAATAATTTTTATAAATCTCAGTTCTCTTTTTCCAGATGTGCTTTGTCTCTTTCTGCACTTTCTAAATATCTTAAAAATGTTTGAGAGAGGTCGCTAATAATTTTGCGGAACTCATTGCCAGACATTGTAATGTTGTCACACCAATTGTACATTCTGGACTTTCACTTCAAGTTTTTGGCTTGTACAAGGAGTGCATAAAAAAAGGCTTTGATATCAACGAAAAATACTAATATTTTATGAAAACTAATTTTAAAAATAAAAAAACCCGAATTTTAAAATTTTATATCAAATGATAATACGATTCATCTCTCAAGAAAGGCGACACCATAACAATCCTAGCATCCAGCGCTACAGTAGCCCGAATAGAAATGAGAATATATTGAAAGAATTTATTATAAAGTTAAAGAAGACTGTTAAATGATTGATATATCTATATTTTTGTGTTAAGTGTTATGATTATGGATTGTAGGGTCATTTTTAAACATATTTGATAGCTTGATGATAGTGCAATGTACGTTTAACTGGAATAAACATGTTGATGTGGAGTCTTTACTTTGGAAGGTGTGGAAGAAATCTTGTTGTGATTTCAGTTCGGGCATAGGGTTTCTTGTGAATTGAGTTCAGGTCGTGGGTTTCCCCATTGGAGAGTCATGTGACCTTATTTCTGATTGATTAGCTGCTAAAGTAAATGATCTTGGTGACAAGTTAGAATATTTTGGAAATGAGTATTCGCCCCTCATTCTGGTTCTGACATTGCGTTATAGTTATTTATATAAGGGATGTATTACTAATAATTAATTATTTCTATCATAAACATCAGTCTTAGTGAAGTCATTTAGTTGTGTTCTGTTGAGAGGATTTAATTTATTTATTTCAATTATTCATTGGAATTACAAGGTGCTTATACACTTTAGGATGAAATAGCTGTTTTGGAATTACTTGTGAATTCATTTAAATACATTTTGGATTATACCATTTTGATTCATCAAGCCTGTTAGCATATCAATCTAATCCAGACTGTTGGCACATCAGCATAGATTGTACCTCATTCGGAATACCACAGGAGATCATTTGGAATACTCGATGCTTTCGACTTGTGATAGAACTTTAGGACTATTTAGGATTTCATTCACAATACTGTAAGTTATTTTTAATTTTTCACCTTTGTATTCTAAGGACATGAATTATTTATTGAATTTTATGAAACTTGTTGGATTTCACTCGTTTAAGACCATATATTGTCATAACGATAGAAATACTTTTTGAAACAGATGGGTGGTACAAAAGCTGCCGTAACTGTAATGCAATAGGTGACGTGTTGTTTTTCCTATCCATGCAATACCTTAAATTTCTCATCCACCTTCTCATATTCTACCTTCAACCTCATCTCCTCCAACTCCAAGCGAACCCTTTTGTTATATAACGAAATGTGGCTTTAAAAATTTAGCCAAATATTTGTTTTACTTAGCGAAAAAGTAGCATTATCAATACCTGGACATACTGTGGCCAGATACGTTGATTATTCAACAGTGCTGGTTAAGGTTTCTTTTCCAGCTGACCACGTCAAATTACTGGTCTGGTCTTCCGTAGATTTGTTCTTTGCATTGCTGACCAAAGGTATCGACACAGTTTTAGATAGTAGACAAATTTCGTAATCTATTTCAAAACTTAAACTCTATAACCTACTGCAGCCATAAGAATCAATACAAATCACAGCTTATTTCATAGTAGTGGTTTTATTTCCTTTTGTTCCATTTAATTTTTTCCCATCATTGAAAGCAACTGAACTTGCAGGATCGGAATGAAGATTCTTAAATACTATTCTTGCTTATCGTTTCCGATGGAGATGTGTACTTTTGGATACGCTTTTTTACAAAGGCATCAAAACATCTAGGGAATTTAATATATTTCATGTATCGCCTTTTCGGCGCTATTAACAAGGCAGCAGGACATTGATTTACAGCGGGCTCTGTTATTTTCAACGATTTGCGGTGTTTCTTTAATCTTGCCAAAAGTATGAATGATTTGGGAGTTGTGTGAAATTTATTCTATGATTCATTCTACAAGAAGTTCTTCATATACTTAGTCGCCATATATTGTTTTATATCTAACTTTCTTCTGTAAATTCCACAGATGCTTTGAGTCAATGGTTAAATATCAACCTGTGTAGTATTTACGAGCTTTTCAAGTTGTAGTCTAAATTTAACAAAGCACATATTTCTGCACTTACACCTACTATGCAAATTATTCTTTCCTCATACTGTACTATTTTGATCATCTTGCCATCAGGATTGATGACGTTATCTGACGATAACATCAACATTTCAGCATCTTTCCTAAAGGGGTGTGCTATGTCTGTTTCGATATTTGGATCCAAATGTCAACATTTTTATTATATTGTATTTTATTATGTCACACAACCGTTTTTGATCTCATTATTTTCACGTTCATGCTTGTAAACATATTACATAGGAGGCGCACTACAGATATTATGAACTTCTGAGAAAGTGGTGGGTGTAAGGTGAAGTTGTTTACATTTGCAACATGCACAATGGAGAGAATGTTGGCATACCTCTATGTTACTTTCATGTATTGTGGCTGAAATTTCATTGGATATCGCACTTCTGGAAATTGTAAATGATCTAAGCACACAGCTAACTAAAATGATTGCTCCCTTGTGCTAAAAAAATCAGCCTGAATTAGTCTAAAGCACACTATCTTTAGCAGTTTTTAAAATAGGGAAAATGAATTTTGCCAGACTAGACAATAACAGCTTCTGAAAGTGCAATGAATGAATTATCAAATATATGAAATGTAAAAAAAGTTCTCGGCTGTTTTTTTTTTTAAAAAAAATCTACCTCTGAAGTCCAGGAAGTGAAAATGACCAAGCGGAGCTAGCAGTTTTTTTGAGAGGTGTACATTTGAAGTAAGGCCAAGCTGTTTACTCTATAACCCATATTACACCTTACAATCATATACCAAAATAAAGGGAATTAAAGGTTCTTTGAATAATACCTAAGATATACAAGGTCCTTTTTAAATAGCCAGTATAACCAGTGAGGACACCCGGGGAAATTCCTTTTCTTTAAAATTCTAACACTATGCAAAATACGAAACTGGTGAGCGCCACCATACACGATGTCTCAGATACAACCATTGTTGTTTTCATGCGTAAAGATCTTTATCACCGCTCCGAAAAGTGATGATTCAATATAATGTATATTTGTGCCATTATTTATATGGTACTGTCACTCTGTGCCATTTATTAATAGTTTTCATTGTCTGACTGGTCTAGTAATTTTAATGATTTTCAAAATACCCAATGTATTGCTGGTCTCGTGATTCTCAATATAGATTTCTAATATTTTTGTACCCCAACACGTGAGTAATAAAACGAAAAATTGGTTGGTCTAGGTTTCTTACATCTGTAATACTAAGCACAGTGCCACGTTAACAAATCAGTATACTATGTTAAAGTTCCTGTAGATATAAGTTTCGGTTTAAGGGTGCTCATTTGGTGAACATAGCCACAATATGACGTGAAATACAGTAGGGACTCGCAGTGTAAATCATCTAACAATTTTTAACGATTGCACTCAAATATTAAAGAGAGTTGATATGGAAGTCGTTCTTCAGAGCATTTAACATCGATAGCATTATTATTATTATTATTATTATTATTATTATCATTATTATCATTATCATTATTATTATTATTATTATTATTATTATCATTATTATTATTATCATTATTATTATTATTATTATTATTATTATTATTATTATTATTATTATTTCTACTACTAATAATAATGAAACTGCTGTTGCTGTTTCTGTTGCTGTACTACTACTACTACTACTACTACTACCAATACACTACTACTATTGCAGCTACTACTACTACTGCTGCTGCTACTGCTGCAACCACTATCACTGCTGTTGCTGCTACTAAAACTACTGCTGATGCGACTAGCCCCCCACTACTGCTGCAGCTACTACTTCTATTACTACGACTACTACTACTATTACTGCTGCTGCTACCACTACTAGTAGTACCGCTTTTGCTGCTATTACTACTTCTATTGCTGCTGCTGCTAATTCTACTACTATTATTACTTTTTTAACTGTTGCTACCGGTCCACTACTATTACTACAAAAGCTACTTCTGCTACTACTACCAGTACTGCTGGTACTACTATTGCTGCTGGTATTAATACAGCTCCTGATGCTACTACCACTACTATTACTACTGCTGCTACTACTATTAGTACTACTAAAATGATTACTACAGCTGTCCAGTTACTGGAAAGAGGTAAGAGCTTTTTGACATGAAACCTTTCAATGCAAAGCAGGTAACCATGATACAAACAAAAATGTTCATAGGTCGTGCTGTTTTTCAAAGTGCAGAGGCACATAAATACGTACATGACCTAATTTAGGTGTACAGAGGTCACACTGACCAAGATAAGATTGGATATATATATATATATATATATATATATATGTGTGTAAGACAGGTGTAAGTTATCTTAATTAAATAGATGCATCGCTAAGCTTAGAATCATATATAATGTAAGAGTTTTTTTTTAAATAGTAGAATAGAATTTGACACAGGTTTGAAAGTTTATATATATATATATATATATATATATATATATATATATATATATATATATATATATATATATATATATATCCTACAAACAATTTAACAATTTTGATTCATCTTTTACAAGATTCATGAAGTCAAGAAGATTCAAAATTTATCACAGACTAAATGGACGGCCGTAACGATTCGAAAGTTGTTCTTGCATAGTAATCGATTTTCAAGCTGATGACTTCATGTATCCTTTAAGTATGAAGTTCCATGCTTAGAGTTGCAAAAGGCTACAAAACAATAACGAATCTCAAGAAATAGTAGAATTATATTTTAAATATTGCTTACGAATATTGTTATATCAAACAAGCTCATGTGAATTCATAGGTAGTTCTTTTCTGGCATTATGAACTAACGACTAGTAGTCCTTTCCATAACATGATGCGAATTTTAATCAATCAAAACACTTGTTACGATGGATTGATAAATAAAATTGAAGCCTTATTTCGTAAACTTATTTTGCACAATGGTAGGTTAAAATCAGCTTGTTGTAAACTTATCCACGTATGAAGTACCATATCCTTTAATTTATTTGTAAGCATAAAGACTATCCTGTTCAATAAACAAGTCAACAATATCAAAATATTGAAAGCAAAACTTACATTTTCTTATGTCTCTTGTTTCGAGACTGAAGCTGTTTTATATTACTACCATGGTACTAAAACCAACTCTGTGAAATAACCATTCTGCCTTAGAGTCACTTGACTAACCAGTCAATCAAATTAACGGCTTCTCAGATAAGGATTAATAATCAATCTAGTCAATCGATCAACTTACATCTCCTGCAGTCTTGTGCTGGTACAGCCACAAAATGTCTGCATTTTGTGCGCAGTATGCAAACCCGATAATAGCCGCAAAAACCGTCAAGAGAAACATGTTTCTACGACACTGTATGTTCAGGCCCAGAACGTACAAAGAAAAATGACGATGGGTAACACCACTATACGTGTAAAGGTATAGCGTACAAAATTTGTTAGGCATCACAGAATCCTTCAATATTGACGTCATGTTCTGATGTATCTTGGTGCAAAATTAATAGAATGTAAAAACAAAATATATCCTCTTTTAGACTGAAATCGATTTTGATAAAAAGATGCATTAAGGATGCTAGATGGTGCGTCTATCTGTGTGTGTGTGTGTGTGTGTGTGTGTGTGTGTGTGTGATTTGAATTTTTAACGTAGCTTTAAAAATATTTCAGTCATATCGCTACGATGTCTGCAGTGTGGAAGTTTATAGTGATGCTAGATGGAAAATATTTATAAGCTGTGACGCATTAAGCTGCACATTGTAAAATAAATTAATCAATTTTATTGATAAAATACCACAAATATATTGATTCATGGAGAAATAAGTAAATTATGGTAACAGAAAAAACTAAGAAAAAATTTCTTTTTTTTACTGAAAACTTACAATCGCGAATGTACAATATTTGATAAACTGTTTTAACGCATGATAATTAAATCAAATTTAACTGGTTAATAACAAATGGTTACTTATAAACATGCATCTATTTGTCATTTACTGTGTTCATTTATCGATGACTGTTGTTATTTTGTATTATTTTAAAAAATGTAATTATTTAAAAATTAACTTTGTTGAAAATAAATGCCTCCGCACCAGGTGTTCAGTATACTACGTAGATGGGAGGCGTGTAGGCACAGTGATTTAATAATAAGTAAATCCAATCATGTATCGATTTTTCTACATTAATCAATGACTTATATTTATGCATTATCGGAGAAGTTAAGAAAAGAACTGTTTTGGAGCCAATTTCCATAATACTTTGGTCTGTTTTTTATATGTTACTGAAAAGTAGCTAGGAAATTGAAAGTAAGGATATGTTTCTAAACTTTGTGTTGTTTTCTTTATTAGATTCCACATGTTATCATGTTATTTCTCGTTGGTAAAACTGATCATTAAACTAAAGCATTTTAATGATTTCATTGTAGGGTAACATCTTGTATCGACCAGAGACCACATGTTTGTGTTCAAATAGTCATAAAATAGGCAGATGATTTATCATTGTCAAGGCTTGATACTGGAAGAAGAAGCAACGTCTTTGAACTATGTTTATATTTACATCAGTTTCTTATTTAACATATGAACCAATAAAAAGACACACAAACTCTTTTTATTTTCATCCAGCATCCTTAAGATGAGACAAATCCAATATTTATTTTGTCGTTACTTTAAATTTTCAAAACTTGTTTCTTCCAATGATTGTGTTCGTACATTCTCAATTTTGTCCTTTGCACGTCAAGTTTGCTAGTTTTGAATCAATTATTTAAAACTGATGTATCATGAATAAAAGTCGATTTGTTTCAGGGCATCTTCTCAATAATAGTAAGAACTAGACACGTCTTGCTATCAAGAGAACTTTTTACGCCACTTAAAAATAAAACTACATTAAGATGAATTGTGCGATACATGATTTAATTCAGGAAATATTCAGTTCACTGCAGAAGCTCAAATCTGTTCCTAAACTTTTCGGTGCAGTATATAACAACGTTCCTTCACAATAATGTATAAGACATGACGGATCATGTCAGCAGACGATGTTTTTTTTATATATATATATTTTTCATAAAAGTTTATTCATAAATGTATATGATAAAAGGTACAAATAATGACATTATCGTATTGTACAATAAATAAATAAAAAGTAAGTGTTGGACAAACACTTACTCACACACGCATACGTACACGCGAACACACGTACCCACGCACTCATATACATGTCAATTCACAAAATAATTATACATTTTAGAAGACGGATACAATATAGATATTGAAAGTGATGTACAAACATATTTCCGTACAAATCAACAATTATACACGTTTGAAGTGTGATACAAACACAATTATACACATTTGGGGAAGACAGAAATTTTAATAATTGATGTACAGATAGATTTACATGTGCGGAGATTGGTACGATATGGAAAGCTTAAAGTAAGTGTTGAAAATAATTCAGAATATTTATTCGGTGATATAAATGAATGGTAAATACTGAATTGACATGTAACACATGGGACATGAAAACGGAACCAGGGAAAAGAATAGTGATTGACGTTCATCACAGACTTAAATCAATAACTAATTCAAAATTGTGTAACGAACAGAAAAGGCCAGCCAGACACCATCTGTCAAGAAATTCGACAAACATGATATCTATGAAAATCAGCTCGTATTCTACACTTTAGGCGGTGAAGGAAGAAGTTGAGGAGGGTGTTGGATGTGACAGTTTCTTGATAAAAATAGGCACGAACACGTTTGCACCAGATGACATATTTGTATTCGGCTGATAAAAGGAGGCAAAGATTCTCGAATTCCGGCTCCGGGAACGAAGCCTCCTTAGGAAGAATACCGAATTTTAAGAATGAGTAAAAGGTATTAAATGAGTTTCTTGAGAGCTGTTTAATCCATTTAATCACAAGGTGTTGCAGGGGGAATACTAAATCACATTCAAAAAATAAATGGTCTGTTGTTTCAATGTCGCCACAAAACGTTCACAATTTGGACTTGGCGATGTTTTTGAGGAACATGTTATAGTTTACTGGTATAACATCATGGATAGTTTTAAAACACATCTCTGGTGAATGGATCGAGGAATTTGTTGTGTAAATTTTTCCACACACTAGTGAAATCGATAGTGTAAAGTTTGTGAATTTTGGGTTCTAAAACGAAATTTTTCAGGTCTAATTGACAAAAGGTTTCGGTGGGAGTTGTGCCAAAAGTAAAACTGGGGTTCTTTTCTGTAAAGTCTTTTAAAATATTTAAACAATTTTTGTAAAACTGGGGAACACATAGAGTGTGTGTATATGTGTTTAAACTTAAATTTGCATTATACTTCTTAATCGTAATCCGATCCAGTATCTTGAGAAATACTTCCACTTTGCGGAGTAGTTGTCATCAAGTAATATTTGCATGTGTTGAAGTCTTAGAGCTCTTAATTTACATTCCATATTTGTGACGTTTAACCCGCCCGTTTTAAAGGGGTTATAACAGACAGCTCTTGCAAGGGGCTCGAAAGTAGAGTCCCACAAATAAGTGAATATATTTCTATTCATGAGAGTAATATAATGTTTGGACAAATCTATTACAGTGGCAGTGTACCAAATTTTAGTGCAGGAGAGGAGGTTAACAATATTAGATTTCAAGACATGGGATAATTTTCTGCTTTTATAAAGGTGTAAGGTATTTTGGAGGTGTACCGAGCTGTTATGTCAATAATCATCATGTGTTAGATTGTGTTAAAAAAGAAAACCAACTATTTTTTGTTTGTAAATCCAGGATATACCGAAAGGGTGATCACTGCGAGTTTTCCGTTTTCCTAAAAACATTCCATTTGATTTACTGAAATTAATTTTGGCTCCAAAGGCTTTTCAATATGTTTCTGCCCAGAAGAGGTACTTTTCAATGGATTAGTCGGTACAACAAAAACCTGTACTATCATCCGCGTACAGGGAGATTTTACAGGTTTCCGTTGCACCTGGTATATTTATTCCTATAATTTTATTATATTTAAGACATGACGGATCAGGTCAGCAGACGATGTTATCTAGTATACAAGTATTTCGCAAACCCCTCTAGGGGTTGTGGGAGAGCTGGAAGGCTAAATGTGTAGGGATCAGTAATAAAGAAAAGAAAACCCAGACGTAATCGGTGCATTATGTAAATGTTACAGTTTCTGTCAGGCTTTAAAAAGCAATCTCTTGGAAACATGTGAGATTATGATAATTTACATTTAGTTCATATTTTGTAAATCTGTTAATAAATATTTTAAATAATGTGATACACATCAGTGAAAATGTATTTCTTGTCACATGGTAATTCGAATCTCTGTCAAGTTCTAATAGAGTTGTCGATCTTACGTGCTGTGGAGTATTTGGTTCTGTCCTAGGCGTATTGACAGTGCATGATATGACACTGTGGGACACACTTGCTGTAGTAGGGTGGGAAGTATATTTATTTCTTCAAACGTCAGCATTGAGGTCTATGGAATGCAAACAACTGGTACCGTGATACGTCGTGGCGTACTCGGCACTGTAACACACTGCCGCTTTAATGGTGAAATTATCGGGTCAAATCGTACGTGATATACCATGCTACATACAAATCAATGTCACGTCTTATATTTTGAAAATTCTTTGTATAGAACTCGCTCCCATGACTGACTAAAAAATTGTATTGTACCATATGCAGCCTTCTATTTCTCAATGAAATTTCATCATTAAAAGAAAGTTAACACAAACACGGTTGCCCATTCTTTTTGAGTTAAAATTTAAAATCTAACAGCATACACAAAAATATAGCTTTCAATAATTATTTGAACAAAATTTCTTCAAAAGACAATCGCCCAATTTGGGACATTCGTAAACAAAACTTACCTGTAATATATTTTAATCATATCTTTGTAGATCTGTAATTTTCTCCAGCCTGGATTATTCCGAAGGGTTATGATGATAAATGTACAGAAGTGCAGTTCGTTAGCTCTGGAGATCCAATGATTATTTTCTCTTCAACGATACATTTCTGTTCGTATTTAGTCCTATTTATATAGTCTTGTTTCCTATATTTCCAGCCACCAGTTCTAACGCAAAATGGAAAACTTAGTGATTTTTTCTCAATAGAAAATTCTTCTCCACGTTTCTACAAGACTATGAGATCCAGCACTATAAGTCCAGTCAAGACTCTTTATGTGTGTTTTCTCCTGCTATTAGTTTGTCCGCAATAAAATTAGTTTGAAGAGTTTTCAGCCAGTTCTTCAAGATTGGAGTACACTACATTTGTACAACATCTGCGACACAATCGATTTCGCAAATTAATCAGCGAATTTCGAGAGAAACGCAAAAGAACTAATTTCCATGAAAATTCCTATTATTTCGTATATTACTCTTGTCTAATTATGATCTGGTATTCTAAAATTCTACCGGGAGCGTAGGCAGGCCCAGCCCTAGGGCAAGGCGAACGAGGCAACCGCCTTAAGCCCCGCGCTTTCAGGAAATCAACTCCGCAATATAATTATTTTGCTTGGGGCCACGCTCATCACTTTTGCTGCCTTGGGCCCCGCATGCTGCCTTGGGCCCCGCACATCCTAGGGCCCGGCCTGAGCGTAGGTAAAATGTCGGTTGGCAATTTTGGTTAGCTGAACATCTAAGGCCGATACTTAACTCAAGGGAGGTAATGCAGTCTCCAATTTGGTACTATTTCGCTCTTTATTCATTTATGCGTTAATTTTCGGGAATTTTTCCCGAGAAAAAAAGCTGACATTTGTTTAGATATAGGCAGGGCCGTAGAGAGCGATCACGGGACCCGGGGTAAGAAACACCCGGGCCTGTCCTAGCTCTTGTTAAAAAAAAAATATTTCTTGTATAAAATTAAAAAGTGTTTTTCGGCCCGGGCCCCGGGGATATATCCCGGTTGCACCCCACCCCTTGTCGGCCGTGGATATAGTGTTATAGAATAAAGCATAAAAGCTCTACTCATTTAAACTTTTCTCCATATTTGATATTTATGTTCAAATCTTTTTAAACTTCACTGACGTTATTTACTACAGGTATTATGAAAATATGTCAGTTACGTGAAAACAACCCTTGCAAAGAAAGATTTAACTCACTTTTAGGAAAATTAAGTTTGAAAAATGTTTCACTAAAAAGTGTCCTCATTGCTAAACATGAATGCCCTCAAGATCGATGAAATGAAATCTAAGAGTCAGACTCAAAGACGGACACAACTAAAATGCATCAATTTTCTTTTAAAAATATGTAACAAATACACTTGATACTAAAACAAAGAAATGCAAAGCTACACTCCTATAAAATTAAAGAGATCTGGAACAGAGTACGGATGAACTCAAATCCTAATTATGAATACACATTTATATCGAATAAAGTTAGTTGTATTCCTAGATCTATTAAATTTTCATTTTTGGTAGATTTCAGGAGATTATTCGTCCCAAAATATAAATGCAAAATTTATAACATTTTTATGACTTGTAACCTTTGAAATGTGTTTCTGACAATCGTAAGGGTGAGAAAAAATCCATTAGATTCATCTTCTTAGCGTCTTTCTGGACACAAAGTGCAACTTCTATCGAACACCTTCCCCCCCCCAAAAAAAATTGTATATGTGGAAATTTATTATAACAAAAGTTACGTCTGCTGGTGTACCTCTTCTATTTAAAATATTAAATAGTCACGCATATACATACATACATACATACATACATACATACATACATACATACATATATATATATATATATATATATATATATATATATATATATATATATATATATATATATATATATATATATATATATATATATATATATATATATATATATATATATATATATATATAATTGTGTATATAATTGTGCGAGGCTGCTTGAAGGATATTTATCAGGGTATGTTCATCCAATATCAGTCCAAATACTCATGCTAAAGGTCTTACAGGTGGGATTTTAACATTGTGGGCCACCTGGAGGCAATATGGGAATTTAACATGGGTGGGCCACTATACGGACAAGGGAAATTTCACATAGGGAATGTATAGTGAAGATGTATTGGGCCTGTATAGGGACAAGGGGAATTGGAGAGGGGTGGCGTCACGGTACTGGACACAATGTTGCAAGGGGCTGACCTCAATCGGTCGGAGTAGAGAGGAACAATGTTGGAATGGGCTGACCTGAATACGCGCTACTCTAGGGACAAGGGACAAATACAATAGAGACAGACATAGAGACATGGTTAGAGACATGTATAGAGATATAGACATAGGCATAGACATACGTAGATTTGTCTACATAAATCTATCACACAAACAACTATACAACCGAGTAAAAAATTTTTAGGCAAGAGAGAATTGGCATCTTTTCCAGACGTATGAGTGGCCCTGAAAAGGGCCGTTTAACTTTCTTCTGTTTTCTCTCTTCCCTTCTTCTTTTTCACCAACACCTCATTTTTTGCAGGACATTTTTCGTCTTCTTCTTTTTCTCATCTTCGTCGTCGTCGTCCTCCTTCTTTTCCTCCTCTTGTTTCCTCTTCTCGTTTTCTTCTTCTTTCATCAATTTTTCATTGTAAGCTCTCATCTGTTCTTTTTCCTCTTTGTCTTCCTTTTCCTCTTTTTCCTCTTTGATCATTTCTCTTAATCTTTCCTCGTTTCCTTGGCCTTCCTCAAATTATTAATTTCCATTTTCACTCTGTGTGGGCTATAACATACATCTTCCAACCTGACTAACATTTCCTCCTTCATCCCTAAATCGTCCACCACTTCTTGTAACTTCTGCATCTTCTCTAGGTTGTTAGTTGCCATCTTGGTTTATTCAATGTTGAATGGTGCGAATGACGAACGCTATGGTTTATATGCCTCAAGCACGGACGTGAAGGAAAACATCCCCGCACACCAACTACTCATCACATACCTATAAACTACAAGAGATAATGGTGCCTAAATGTTTTTTTTAATACTTTTTTTTATAGAAATCATCACACTAATACCAACAAAACCCACTATACTTCCTACCAGCACATAGTAGAGAAGGAAAGTTTTTATTTAAAAAAAACACCATCACCTACAATCACATAAGCAAAGGAGTCAGTGTTTATAGTTACACTACTCCACATTCACACAAAACAAACACTCATTAGAGTAGAGACAAGGGTTCTGTTATGGGAAAAAAGACACACACACACACTATTACATCAGCAAAGGAGTTAGTGTTTATAGTCACACTACTCCACTTTCACACAAAACAAACACTCATTAGAGTAGGGACAAG
>JAECUM010022332.1:0-13218 GCA_016617855.1 Megalonaias nervosa | reverse complement strand
ATGATACTCTATTTAATCAAGTTTGACAGATGTTTACAAGTTACACAAATGTCTTCAAATGTTTTCATTGTCTTGCGTTCTTAAATGTTATGTTTACTATCATTTAGCGCAGAAAGAGTTTAAAAAAGTGATTGCAGACATGACATAAAGAGAGCACTTGAATAAAACAGAGCAAGATGGCACTATAAGTAACAATCACTCAGGTTAATGTCAACATAAACCTTATAATATGACTTAAAACGACGTTCGTTTTGTAGCCGCTTTCATCCCTGGAGAGATAAGGCCAAGTTAAGACTGCTAACGGGAGGTTGTGCTAGCCAGGGAATCCAACAAGGGGGGAGAAGCCCGGGACGTCTTAAGAACGTCGGGACACGGGAGCCCCAGCCACATGAACCGCTTAGTTAAGACCAGGTTGAGAGACTGCTAAAGAGAGTTGTGCTAGCCATGGAATCCTGCCACAAGGGCATACAAGCCAGGGGCGTCCAAAGAACGTCGGGACATTGGAGCCCCAGTCACAAGAAAAACCCTAATAATTCGCTATACAGCGGAGAAGCCATTGGAAGGCGCTCCTACTCAGCGTATATACTCAGTGAATAATAATTCAGTGCAGACGTATCAGTGAACATGAAGTTCTCTTAATAACTTTAAGAATATACAATAATTTTTAAGAATGGCTTAAATGCCGTTATGTTTTTTTTTTCTCCTCATGTGCACTATTTTTTTAGTTCATCACAATCATTTAATTAAATCATCTTAACTTTTGGTCGTGTTGTCACTATGTTCTTCATAAGTAGCATTCTGTGACAGTGTCATTGTAGATGATGACATCATCAATGCAAGCAACATGGTTATCTAGACCAGATGAAATCAGAATCATTAAATGTTGAAAAGTATCAGGCGACCCTTCATCGCAAACAGCATCTGGAGTTACTAATGCCAAAGTTTCCTTTGACCTTACCGTTGGTGGAATTTAACAGAATTCTTTACATGTCAAACTTGATGATATATTTTGCATTTCCACTTTTATCAATGCACCCATCAATTCTTGGTAATAGAAATGAGTCTGTTTTTGTCATACTATGCACTTTTATATAATGCACATGCGGAAATTATTATCTGGTTTCGGTAAGAAAATACACGGGGAACTCCAGTCACTTTACTCGTTTCTATGATATCATTCTCCAGCAAATATTGAATTTCCTTTTCCACACAGTCTTGTTTGAGAGGGTAATTTGTACGGATGCTATTTCAAAGGTGTGGAATCTGTAATTGCAACGTCATGGTAAGTTTAATTTGTTCGTGAAGGAACATCTCTCAGGAATATGAATGATGTAATTTAAATCACTCCTTTCTTTTTAAATGTGTAAGAACCATTATACTAAGCCTGAAGAGAATTTTGAGGTAGGAGCAAGTGTGCCAGAACTCTATCAACAGGTCAAAAATTCTTTTCTTTTGTACTCTTATCATACCTTAATTTCATTTTTTTACCGAGTAGAGTGCAAATTAGTTCTTGCAACTTCACATGCCTTTGACAACTTGTATTTAAAATTAGAAACATAGTCGACAATATTAATGTCTCTATCTTCATTTGGAAGAAGCTTCTCTTCTAAAAACTTAAATGGTCCACGGACAGTATGTCCAAGAACTAGTTCAATGAGACTAAATCCTAAATAATCTTGAACTGATTCCCTGACAGCAAAATATAGTCAACTAACATCTTCGTCCCAATCTTTTCCAGTTTCAAAAGAGTATGACCCCATCGTATTTTTTCAAGATTTGATTGAATCCTTCTAAAGCCCTTTGGCTTTCAGGGTGAAAGGTAAGAAAAGTAAATTGCTGAATGCCTAATTCATTAATAACTTGCTGAAAAATTCCAGACACAAAAATTCACCCCTAGACAGATTTAGGTAAGAGAACTGAGTAAAACTATATCAAAGTTTTTAATATGGTTTTAGTCTTAATATTCCTCAAAGAAGTTGAATCCATGAATTTTGGGGAATCAAGCATTATGGTCAACACGTATTGATTGTCTGGCTTGGTCTTAAGAAAGTAACCTTCACAGTGTACCATTATTCTGCTAAAAATTCGTCTAATGCAGGAATATGTTACATATGAGTCTTTAGTACCGTCTGATTGGGTTTTCCTACCATTTGACAAGTGTGACAAGCATCACCTTTAATTTTTGGTCAATAAAAATGATTTCAGATCATGTGATTAGTCTTATTGACCTATAAATGACCATCCAAAGGAGTTTCATGGGCAGGACAAAGAATTTCCTGTCTGTAAGACTGAGGAACAATTATTTTATAGCTCACTAACCACTCGTCACCAGCGGGTACCTCACGTGGTCTTCATTTTCTCAGAAGAACCCCATTTAACAAAATAGCAAACAGGCACTTGTGTAGCTTCAGTTTCGCTAATAGCCCTCTGAAACACAAAGACGATCACATGACATTGTGCCTTTTTAACTACACGTGATTGATATTTGTCACCCTGATTAGAATAAAGAGAATGAATTGTAACATTAGGATCACTGTGAGCAGTACAGGTTGACTGATCCAATCGAGGAACAAAAATTACATAAAAAGCCTGACCAATATATGTGTCACCTAAAATAATATAGTTTCCTGATCAACATCATTCTCATCAGCTTTCTTTGCCATAGCTCTAGTAACTGCATAAGATGTGTTTAAATCAAGGATTTCATTTTCAATAGAATCGACTTTCTGATCCAAACAATGCTTGTGCGTTACATGTGGATTAATCACAACCTTATCTGCAAGTAGGGTTTGCCTTGCAATAAAGGAATATCCTCAATGGGTAAGGATGTCACTGTTCTGACTGTCACAGGTTCTGAGACTAAGAGACTAAGTCTGATGAGAAATTTACACAATTAAAAGGAGCATTAACAAAGCCGCACTCTACTCCGTGAATAAGAACACTGTCACAAGAAGAAGACTTCTCAGAAAAAGGCTAAGTATGTGATAATAAAAGACTCTCGAATGCCCTGTCTCCCTCAAATTTTAATATGGATACGATTGGTAGGATCACCCAAGATCGATTTAGAAGCGTTCGATATGAATGGAGCATAATTCTCCATAATATTTTCAGTCTGGAGTAGGTTTATCCCAGCAAATATATTGCTTTCCATATATGAGCATGACATTGACCTCTTAGTAATACGAGTGTTTGGAATAGGTCTATTTTGATTCTATTGCTTATTGTTCAATTTGTAGCAATCAGAAACAACGATTTGTGATCAATCTTATCAGAAACTTGATTCCTAAAAGTTGTAGCCGATTGAGATTTGGAAGTACTTGTATTAAACTGTTTGTTTTTGTTTTTTTTTTTTGTTTTTTGTTTTTTGTTTTTTTTTTTTTTTTTTTTTTTTTTTTTTTTTTTACCAGACGACTCCTGAGTGTAAAACATACTGACTAAATAAACTTTGAGAGTTAAGGAATAATCTTCTGCTGCACGAGAAGGAGTTTCTCAAGTGCGTCCTTTTGCTGATCAATCAATGTCTTAACGCCGTTATGGTTGCAATTCTTGAACACTTCAACTAATATGAGTTGTCTGAGAATATTGTAGTCTTGACCAACCTTCTTGCCTGAGCACCACCTATCAAATAATTGATATTTTTCCCTTTCAAATTCGACATGGATCTGAACAGTTTCTTTCTTATAGTTCTTCAGGTAAAAACTCATAACCCGTCAAGACAGATTCCATAACAAGATCATAATCAGCACTTTACTATATTGACAGGGAAGTATAGATATCACTAGCGTTACCAATAAGTGCAGTTTTGTAATAACAGAACCCAATGCTCCCTTGGCTTTTTCAAATTTTCAGCAATTTTCTCAAAATGGGGAAAATATTTAGCTACTTCTATCCTGAAACGGGGGTATTAACCTAATATTCTTAGCAACATCAAAACCTGAACTTGTGTGTAAAGTGGGGATGTTCATTTCACTTGAAATTCCCTTTCTGCCTTTACTCTTTCTCACTTCAACTGCATTTCTCTTTCTTTCTATTCTTTTTGCATCTGTGCTTTTATTTGCCTATCTTCTCTTTGTCTCTCTTTTTCCTCTTTCTGCAATTTCAACTGTCCTTCTTCTTTCTGCAGCTAAATTTGTCTTCTTCTTTCTCCAATTGTATTTGCTTCTCTTCTTTTTCTTTCTGCAGCTGCATTTTTCTTTCTCTCTCTTCGCATTCCTCTCTCTCTCTCTCTCGCTCTCTCTCCTCTTTCTAAAGCTCAAGCTTTCTTAACACAGTTTGTCACAGAATAAGGCAAGAAATAACTTGGTTTCGCCTTAGAACGATTTGATCATTTTCGACGTACATGCGTACAACGTTACCTAGGGTGGATAATTGTTTTTCTAGTTAAGCAACTGAACTAGCATGTATCTCGTCGTAGATCGCTTGCGGCGAGAGACACTAAAAGCACGGTGTGCACGGGTATTTTACCCTTACTAATACTCATTCTCCTGGAGATTTAGGACGCGTTTCTTATCTAATTGACACATTGGTCTTTTGGATCTTGTCAAGGAGTGTACGTTCTCCATTTTTGTACTACAGCCATACGGCTGTGCGTGTGTGTGTGCGGGTATATCAGGATGTCAGTCTGGCCGTCTGTATGTCTGTAAGGGGTTTGAAGCAGGTGTGACCAAGGCCATACAAGGACGGAACTGCTGATTTGTATACTTGTGCGCATGGTGGATCTATGAAGGGTGTTTGTGTGGCCAATACAAGTGTGTGCCAACCCAAAAATTCAGGTGAACTGTGTGGTTTGACAATGGACACGTAAACCAGGTCAAAATGCTTCATTTGCAAGTTTTTACAAATATTTATGAGTCATACGTGGTTATGAATTGTACGGGCTGTACAAATGACTGAGTCACGAGTCATGTGTTTGGTGCAATTGTTATGTTGATTCAGTTGATCATATTTGTTTCAATTGATGATGTTGTTTCAATCGAATACACTTGTGTTACCTTCATTACATGAGATTATTTGAATTTCACTACGTGAGATTATATGAATCTCACTTTCATTACATGAGATTATTTGAATCTCACTTTCAATACGTGAGATTATGTGAATTGTTTACTTTCATTACATAAGATTATATGAATTTTACCTTCATATTTGAATATATGAATCACATTTTTGTTTTTATATTTGTGAATGTTTGTGTTAAGTAATCGAATGAGTCGTGTGTTTTGAGCGTGAAAGAATCACACTGTATATGTTACAGCGGATATACATATTTTTATCAATTCATTTCATAAACTTCCTTCTTTCATCACACTGTGTTGTGTTGTCATTTAATCCAAGCATCCATTCAGGTCGAATCCTTTTACAAGGTTTCATTCTTGTATTTTAATTTTCATTCCATAACTTGCAAGTTATAGCCAGATGGAAACTTCTAATCAAAAGTAAAGCACTTTTATCCAAAATATTCATTTCTACCAATAATAGACCAAAGTATTTTAGTTCTTGTTTCGCTAAAGAAACCTTCGTCTTTGAAAGATAGTATTATCGGGCAAGCTGGAGTAATCATTTTTTTTCAAGGACTCTAACCTTTCCTGGGTAGGATTAAAATAAAGTTTTCCACTTTAGATGACATTGTGAAAACCTCTTGATTCACTACTGATTTCTCAAATATGTCAAATAATACCTGGGACTTAGGAAATTCCGAAACAAATGAATTTTAGTTTCAAAAGCAAACTTTCCTGAAATATTTTAGAGATATTCTTATACTGGTCACTAGACTCCATATTTCTATTAGGAATCTCTGGTCTTAAAATAAGTAATAGAAAAGAGTGAGCAGCAACGAGCGTTGTGAAATTCAACAACTGAGGCAGTTCTTGTTCATCTTATGCTAAGCTATCAATATCATTAGCTGGTTAGTAATTGTTCTTCTTCCAACACTGACACTGCCCTCGTGGTCTTCCAAGGCATTGGATATAATCCTACGTGGGTGAAAAAGGCACCACTGTCTGACTCTGTCTGTGATTCTGAACCAATCTTCTATATTGCCATTGAGGAGAACTGCGTTAGCCACCTTTTTATACAAGTTTTAGATTGTGGTGATTAGGTTTGCCTTGATACTGTATGTCCGAAACTGGTAACGCGCAAAACACTCGTATAAAAGTTGTACATTTTATTGTGTTTGAAAAGAACACAGATTCTCACAGATTATTAACTACTGTATCCAAGTGTTCTTCATCCACTTTCCATTTTTAACACGCGCAAACATATCTAGATAGATACAAGCGGCATCAAGGAAGATGGAGCCTTAGAAATGGCGGAAAACGAAATGGAAAATATTTGCCTCCAGTATTACACGATTACCATTGAATTTGTTGCTCAATGTATTACCACATAGCGAGAGACAGAGTTACATACACCGATGCACCTTAAACTAACATCATTCTTGACCATCCCTATAGAGGCTTGAATTTTGTTTGATCCTATGAAAACTGACCGATGAACATTATTCCAAAGTTCACAACCTGCTAATAGGAGCGAGTATAGAAGGGTTCCAAAACATCATCATCATCAGCAGCAGCAGCAGCAGTCCAGTAGTCTGGTAGACCGTTGGGGACCACACAAGACCGAACAATCAGCTTCCTCCATTCCTCTCGATTTTCCATCTTTCTCATTGAGTCGCTCAATGTCAATCCTGTCCACTCTCGAATGTTGTCTTCCCACCTCTTTCTCTGCCTGCCTCTCTTTCTTCTTCCTTGTACAGTGCCTTGCAGGATTGTCTTGGCAAGTCCTGATGATCGTGAGACATGCCCATACCACTGCAGTTTACGTTTTTTCACTGTGCTCAGGAGGTCTTCGTGAGACCCAATGGCTTGTCTGATCCTTTGCCGTATTTCTTCATTGGTGACACGATCTTTGTATGAGACGCCGAGGATCTTTCGGAAGCATCTCATCTCTGTGGCTTGTATCCTTTTCTCTAAGTCAGCTGTTATGGTCCATGATTCACAGGCGTAGAGAAATATGGAGATAACCAGTGAGTGCATCAGTCTGACGTTTGAACTGAGTGCGATGTTCTTGTCGTTCCAGATGGGCTTCAGTTTTGTCAGCGCTGCTGTTGTCTGTGCAATCCTGGAGAGTACTTCAGGCTTTGATCCTTCATCTGTTACAATTCCCCCCAGATACTTGAAGCTGTGGACTGTTTCTAGCTTTGTACCTTGGACCCTGATGTCAGTACTGATGCCCTTGGTGTTGTTGGTCATCAGTTTGGTCTTCTCTGCACCGATTTCCATGCAGTAGGCTGCGGAGGTTTTGTCGAGGCTCTCTACTAAGCTAGCTATTTCTTGTTCATTTCCTGCTAGTCCATCAATGTCGTCGGCAAAAGGTAAGTTGGTGACTATTCTGCCTCCGATGCTGACTGTCCCTTCATGCTTTTCAAGCGCGTCAGCCATGATTCTCTCCAGAAAGATGTTGAATAGTGTGGGAGAGAGCAGACAGCCTTGTCTGACTCCGACTGTCGTTCTGAACCAGTCCCCTATGCTGCCGTTGAAGTATACTGCACTGGTGGCCTTGTCATACAGGTGCTCTATTACTGTGATGAGGTTGGCATTGATGTTGTACAGTCTCATGGTCGCCCACAAGGCTGCATGCTATACCCTGTCAAATGCCTTCTTGAAATCTACGAAGACATGGTGCAGATCTTACTGGTGTTGGAGATACTTCTCACACAGTATCCTGAGGTTGAAGATCTGCTCTGTTGTGCTGCGCCCTGCTCTGAAACCTGCCCGCTCCTCGGCAATGATCTTTTCAGCCTGTGGCTTTAGTCTGTTTAGCAGTATCCTCAACATGACTTTGCTTTTATGGCTTATAAGACTGATTGTATGGTGGTTTTGACACTGTTGTAAATTGCCTTTCTTGGGGAGGGTGATGATCAGTGATTGTGTCCATGGCGATGGCCATTCTCCTGTTAGCCAGCTCTTGTTGCATATGTTTGTGAGGGCGCTAATCATTGCTTCTCCCCCTGCTTGGACCAGTTCTGCTGGGATGTTGTCCACTCCTGCGTATTCCTCTTTTTTCAACGATCTCACTGCTGCTTCTACTTCATCCCGTAGGATAGGGTGGTTGTCGTTGTTAGTTGCTGGAGGGATGTTCAGTACCTCTGGATCTATTATGGGTTGGTGGTTGTAAAGTTCTGCGCAGTACTCTGTCCATCTTTTCAGAATGTCTTTTTCTTCTTTGAGGCAGTTTCCAGCTTTGTCCTGTAAGGAGGTAACTAGCCGTTGTTTTGTGCTTGTTAGATCTTTGACCAGCTGGTACGCTTTCTTGCTGTTGTTCCTTTCCAAGTTTCCCTCAATGTCTTTGGACTGTTCTTCTATGCAGTTCTCTTTTGCTTTTTTCATGCTTTTCTTGACTTCCCGGTTGACTGCCTTATACTGCTCTGCCCCTTCTGTATCATTCTTCTTCTTCTTCAGCTCCCTCCTCTTATCACACAGGTTACATGCCTTATACTAATTGCTTTCTATTAAGGCAACAGCACATATTAATAAGTAGCAATTATCACAAAGATATTTATGTCATCTGGTTTGATCTGTGTGCATGATACACAAACATACAGACTGTTACGGCCCAGGTACATAATACCCAAACATGCAAGCTATTGCGACCCAGATACATGATACCCAAACATATAAACTGCTACGGCTAAGATACATGATACCCAAACATACAACTATTACGACCCAGATACATGATACACAAACATACAAACTGTTACGGCCCAAAGCTGATACGGCTCAGATGCATGATACATAAGCATACAAACTGTTACGAGCCAGATACATAATACTCAAAGATACAAACTGTTACGGCCCAGATACATGATACACAAACATTCAAACTGTTATTGCTCAGATACATGATACACAAACAAGCTGTTACGTCCCAGATACATGATACACAAACATGCAAACTATTACTACCCAGATACATGATACACAACATGTAAACTATTATGGGCCCTACACATGATACAAAAACATTCAAATTGTTACTACCTAGATACATGATACACAAACATACAAACTGTTAAGGCCCAAATACATGATACCCAAACATACAAACTATTACTGCCCATATACATGATAGACAAACATACAATTGTTACGGCACAGATTCATGATACGTCACCTTAATTTGACTTTGTCCTCATCTTGTGACCTTGGATTCTCGAAGTACATGAACATAATATTCGTTATCTGTCCATTGCCTAGGCATATCTATTTGAGATCATGCTAATAAAACTTCGAATTCCACTCCAACTTTATGCGGACAAATAAATTCCGCAAAATGTTCGGATGCGTCTGTAGGAAATGCTACAGTGTTTCTGTAAATTTGTAAAAATTTAAGTTTCTGCCAGCTGCTTGTTATAAAACTATTTTCGATAAACCTTTTATGACACTTTAGTGGTCCATATTGTTTTATTTCATCAATCAACATTTCTATATGCTTATCTATTTTTATGTCACTCTAACTGAACTAATGTACTTCACTGTCGTTAATTCATACACATTTATGTAGGTGTCATATTCGAGTTCAATTTGTTTGGTACACTTTAGTGTTACAGAGCGTATGGCAAACCAATCACCGTATCTAACATTACAATATTTTAGTATGTTCTTTATACGTCGGCATTCGGTGTGTTTAGTACAGATTCTAAAAACTCATCATTATTGGCTATTTTCTTTGGGGAGAGGAGGTTTGATCGCTATGGACAGTTTATATAATTATTGTAATAAATTTGGAGTATGCGCATTTGGTTGTAGCGCCCCGTTTTAAAGAATTCTTAGACTTGTGTGATTACTTGTTTGATTATTGGAACTCAGTCCAGTGGAAATATTCCTTAGCTCGAAATAATTATCCAGTTACTAGGAGCAAACGTCACGGAGTGAAGTGTTAGTGAGTTTCCAAGATGCCATGGTTGACTTTTGGTGAATTCAGGTCAGAGCCGCATGAGTGTCTCTGACGTTCAATAGTCCCTTGGTGTACATTGGTTGTGTGACTGCAGGTGCAGTATTTATGGATGGAGACTGGTAAATTACACAATGGAATAAACAAGAAGGGACTCGATAGATACTGTATATGTCGCCATGGTGGCAAATGTGATGCAATTTTACGGGCGAAATGTGGCTCAAAATCATGATTTGATTGGCCTAAGGTGGAGTAGTAATGATTGTTCCCTGTGTTAGGGGAAATTGTATAGTTTTACGGCGTGAAATGCTGACGGTACGGAAAGTTGATGAAGAGAAGCCATGCAGATGTGCGGTTGATAGACAATTGGGAAGTTGTGAGATCTGTGGTCCTGTATTGATTAGATTAAAATTATTTATAGAATGGACACGTCAGGCTTTCTAATTTACAACAGAAGTTGTATGGAAGTTTATGGATTAGGGGAAACATGTGACTTCTAGCGGAATCGCGCCAGGGTTTGACACCGCTCAGTCAAAGCAAATACCCTTTGTTTGTAACATTATTTACTCTTCCAGTCAAAAGGAATCGAAAAGATTTTGTGGCAGCGCAAGCCTATAAAAAAAAAGATGGAATGGAAAATGATATAGTTCTAAAAACAGTTAAGACCATTTCGTCCTAATATTTACCAATTTGATAAGGATACTGTATTCGGGTTTTGGTGAGGCTTGATATGAATTCCGGAAAATAAGATCATTGGTGCGAAGATTAATGATGTATGTTGTATGTCTGATTACATTAATCAACAAAGCACTGAATAAATCCGATGATTCAGTGTAAAAATCCCAAACAATTGTCGTGATTGGCTTGTAATAATATGTACCGCCAGAAACATTTACAGTCTTAGAGTTCTATTCTCACTGAAAATTCAGTCTTTTGGGGATTATCAATATTCATTGTTATCTTATTGATTCGAACTGTTAACATTTAAAAGGGCAGTAGTATTAGCAGCTACAGACTCCTTTGCCTGCATACACTGTAATATGCACTGAGTGTATTCTCTTAGGACACAATGCATATGGTCAGTATTTATGTACTAGAATCGATTGGGGGGCTTCCAAGCCTACAATGCAGGTTGTCAGTGTTTATATATTAGAATCGATTGAAGGTTCCAAGACCACAATGCAGATGGTCAGTGTTTAAATATTAGAATGTTTCACGTTCCAAGCCTATTAGAATCGATTTAAAGTTCCAAGTCTACAATGCAGATGGCCAGTTTTTATATATTAAAATCGATTTAAAGTTCCAAGCCTACAATGCAGATTGTCAGTGTTTATGTATTGGAATCGATTTAATGTTCCAAGCCTTCACCGCAGATTGCCAGTGTTTATGTATAGGAGTCGATTTAAAGTTCCAAGCCTACAATGCAGATGATCAGTGTTTATATATTAGAATGTTTCAAAATACCAAGCCTACAATGCAGATGGCCAGTGTTTAAATATTGGAATCGATTTAAAGTTCCAAGCCTACAATGCAGATGGACAGTGTTAAAATATTAGAATCGATTTCAAGTTCCAGGCCTACGATGCAGATGGCGATGGCCAGTGTTTATGTATTGGAATCGCTTTAAAGTTCCAAGTCTGTGTCAGGTTGTATTTCCATGCAGATGAAGAACTTGTTGTCAAGCTAATGTGTCAGATATGGATGAAATGTATGTAAACGAACTAGACCCACTTTAGAACTGAGTTATATTTTGTAGGTTTTAATACATGAAAGATACGCAAAAATCAAGAAGATGAAATAATCACTTTCACGAATATATAGATCGATTTTATACATTTTACTACGTGTATTTCTGCTTGTCAGTTGTGGTATTGATGGAAGTAATCGTACACCCAAAACGTGTTTTCAAAAGATAAAATTTACATGGATTACATTTTTGCATTAACGAGGATTAACAATATCATACATCAAAACTATGTACGAAAAGCTTCTTTATTTGATTTGATCTATCAATAATAATTTATAAAATACGGAAAATATATGTTTTACCCTATTGAATCAATGCTCTCCTACGATGGTCCAGTCCCTAATATCATATCATATACCCAACATTATTGTTTACACATTCACAAAATGCAACAAGTTGTACCGTGTTTACAGCATTATATATGCTGTCAAGTATTCGAAGTGAAGCTTGAAGACTTGTTTGATATCACGCCTAAGTGATAAAATAAAACTGTAAAATCATGATAGAATGTGCATCGATAATGTCTGATTATTACATATACTAGTAATACAAGGTCACAAAATGCTTCAAATTTTGTATCGAAAGCATTCCTAAAATTTTTAAGGTCCCCAAAGAAGTTTCAGTGTTATTTCACATGCCTATTTGTATTTTCACATGTTGCACGACTTGCTGAAAATTCAGGATTCTAAAATGTATTATTTGTAACTCATTACTTTTCCACCCTATACTGGATCGTTTTGATGCTGTAAGTATTGCATTATTTTAAGTTACTGTTTACTCATTCACATACACAATTTCCAATATTTTTTGCCGAACTATCTGGGCGTGTGAATATGCGAATATTTCTTAGTGATTGCTAAATACTCTTATGTCTTGTATTCTGGGACATACGTAAAAAAAGTTGCAAATGCAAATCTTATAGAGGAGTAGAATTGCAATACAGAAGAACCAGTGATCAGAATATATATATATATATATATATAGTTATATATATATATATATATATATATATGTTAGTAGTATATATATATATATATATATATATATATATATATATATATATATATATATATATAATAGCATGGCTTTTAAAGTGTTGGTATAAAGCAATTTGATATACCACTACTACTGCGATCCGCCCATGGCGCAATAATACGCATACATAAACATTCTTGGAACTGTGTGCTGTTGGGTCTATTCCTATAGATCAATGATGAATTTCCACTCATTAATCATTAGTAATGTATGAAAATAGGGATGTGAATTCATTCACTCAGTCAATACACAGTTGCCTCTCGTCAGTTAAACTCCGTTCAAATGGTAAATATATGCATCTGTATGCGATATTAATAAAATGTATGTATAGTATGTTCGCTGTATCAATGATATACCACTCGTTGTATAAATTTTTCATTAAAAGGAAACTCAGCAAGCCTCGTTTCCTTTTAATGAAAAATATATACATCTCGTGATATATTATCGATTGATACAGCGTACATAATATATATATATATATA